>PVJI01002410.1:0-69955 GCA_004026765.1 Micronycteris hirsuta
TTTTTTTTTTTTTTTTTTTTTTTTTTTTTTTTTTTTTTTTTTTTTTTTTTTTTTTTGTGGTGCACCTGTTACTTTATGGGGTGGAGCCGTAGGTGTTCACCAGGGCAGGGTAACCCACGCAGTTGTGTTGTGAAGCCTGTGGGGGTGGGTCCTGAGAGAACAATGGTGCTTGCTCTGCTCTCTGCACTTCCCCCGCTACCCACAAGCAAGTTGGGCCCTTCTTTGCTGGCTCCAGGGTCGGTGGGTGGGCCTGTGCAGATCTAAGTCCCTGTGGGTCTCCCCAACGAACTCTCCTGTGAGGCCGGGAGTGCCACCTCAACCCCCACAGGTGTTTTCAATCGGTGGTTTGAGGCTTTATTTCCCTGAGAAGGTGAGTTTCGAGGTCTTCTCCACTCCCCAGCTTTTCCTCCCGGTTTAACTGCGCAAGATTGAGGGACCGCCCAGTCCACCAGTCTCGGCCCCGCTGGGTCCAGGTGGGCCAGCCACGGGTTTCACTAAGTGCACCAACCAAGTTTTGGCCAGGCTCGCCTGCCACGGGCCTCTCCAGGCAGCTGGAGCGTTGCCAGTACCACCCCACAAACTGCATCTTGCCAAGTGCTCTCCTCCTGGCTCCACCCAGCTTACCGGTCTGGATAAACATGTCTTCTTTAACTCCTTCGTTGTTGGACTTCCACTCAGTTCAATTTTCTGTCAGATCTGGTTGTTTTTGTTTTTCTAAATTGTTGTTTTTCCTCTGTTGGTTGTGTGAGGAGGCACGGTGTGTCTACCTACGCCTCCATCTTGGCTGGAAATCCTGTGCCAAGTCAATAAGAGGTTTCTCACCGTAATTCCAAGTCCTGCTCCTCATGTGCCAGGCACTAGCAGACATTCTGGCTGCCCTCCACCCGTGGATGCCCAGGTGCCCAGGGCCTTACAATGGCCTTCAGTTGGAACTGTGGCATCAGAAGCAGTCTGGAGAATCGCTCCTGGAGAGACTGGATTGGGGTTGGTCAACATGCTATTATTTCTTATTGGAATGATGTGGCATCCATCAGGATCTGTTCCCACTTGTTCCAAGTAAGCCAGTCTGGCCAGGAGAAGCTGTTGCCCCCTGACTTCAGCAGCTGCCTTCACTGGGAGGCCAGCCCAGTAGCCTGGCCGGCAACACCTAGCTCGTGGGGGGACCTTCTCTTCTCTTTGCTGTGGCCAGAGTCCCTGGGGTGACTCCCACCCACCTGTGTGACAACCTCTGCCACCTTCCCCTTCTGCCCACTTCACTTTCACTTCAATTCCCACATGTAGCCCCCAAACCCCCTCCTTCCATGGTCCCCTAACAAGAGTGACTTCATTTGTACCCCAACTTCCCACACCCTCATTTCCCAACTATCAACACTTAAATCCATCAACCTTGGGAAAAATAGTGACATGTTAGGTTTTATCAAAATAAGATTTTGAATCAAGTTCAACAAACTACGCTAATCAGTAGCAGCTCTAATATCAACAGCACAACCACTAGCGTGTGTTGGGTGCCTACTAAGCACGTCTGAAGAGGCAAATGATAGTATCCACCCTCATCCTACAATGAGGAGCGTGAAACAGAAAGGGACCTGGCTGAGGTCACACAGGCAGTGAGTGGCAGAGCCAGAACCTGGCCCCGAATGGTCTGACCTCAAGCCCGCCGCACTGGGTATTGGCCACAGGGCTCAGCAGCGTGAGAAACAGAGAGAAGCCCTTCCCGGCCCGCCCTGCTGTTGCCCTGTCTGCTCTTTACCGACTGCTTCAGCCACCCGCAGTCCTCCGTAGGCCCACCCTTTGTTTCCACCCTTCCATCCATCCTTCCTTCGAGGCCTTTCCTGTGTCAGGGAGCCCTGGAAAACACCTTCCCCACCTCGCCCCACTGCGCCTTGCATCTCATTTTTGCTCCCATATGTTCCTCCCTCACTGCAGCCACACTGGCCCCCTGGCCCACCTCATTGCGGGCCTGCTCTATGAGTCCAAATAAGGTAAGGTCTCCGCCCTCAAGTCTCGGTCTTTGGAAACCTAGTTTCAGGAGTTCCTTGGATCCTACTTGCACAGTGAGTGGAAAGCCTCCTGGCACCCACTCTCCGTCTGAGGTGGGCTTCCTCCCCGCCCACCGCTGTCAGGCGTCCTCTACCCTAAGGGCCAGCCTGCCCTGACCCATATCTCTGCCAGCCTGCCAGGTCGGCACTGGTGCCCCCAGGCAGGGACCGTGCCTGTGTGCAGTGCTGGCGCTCAGGTGTTAACAACCACCACCAAGCACTGATGACAGGCAGGAGAAAATGCAGCCCTGTGGCTTCACTGTATCTCCATTCAGGTTATTTTTAAACAGCTTTTTGCTGTGCGCATGGGTTGGATGACATTGTATTTGCAACCAAGTGTCAGGGTCACTACAGACCCTGAGGACAATGATAAAAATACACTAATTGGAAATGTTTGCAAAACATACTTAATTTATTCCCTGGGCCCAGATGCTCACACCTGTAACCCTGACTCTATGAGACAGTTTTAGGGCAAAACTGCATTTTTTCTTGGGGCAAGGCTCATGAAGCCCTTGCAGAGGCCCCGCTGTTCTTAGGACAAAAGGGGCTGAAGATCTGGCCCAGGGCAGTAAATCCTGAAGGCAGGAGAGACTGGAGAGCCCGGCAGCCAGGGCCCCACTTGTATGCCTCACGCCAGTGCCTGACCCGGCCTCCGTGGCACCGTCGAAGCGATGGCCCAGACTACTGCCCTGCACGCGCATTTGACCAGCATCCTGCCTAACTTTCTGGCCACCCAGACACACACCCTGACGGAGCAGACTCACCTGAGGCTCCTGCCACGAAGGAAGCTCAGAGAGGGCACAGTCTGGCAGCCAGCTTTCTGCACCCCGCCCCAGACTAGAAAAGACCTGGTCCTCTCAGAGCTCCTTTCCCAGGCAAGGGGACCATGACCTGCAGCTTCCCCTGCACTTTCCCCACTGTTAGCTCAGCAGAACCTCAAGCCTGGTATTTACAGACTGATGGTGACAGGTGACCGGGGGGCCCTTTGTTGGTTCGGGCACCGGCAGGGCTGGTGACGGCTGTTTCACGTGCCAGTTGCTGCTTACCTTCAGCTAAGCTTCCAGAGGGAGCCGATGTACAGGGCCCGTCACAGTAACTGCCGTATTCTCCGTCCCTCTTGCTCCCTCCCTCTGATTTGGGGATGTAATTCACGTATCATAAAATCCATCCTTTTAAAAACTACGCAGTTCAGTGGTTTTTAGAATATTCACAGTTATGCAAACATCACCACTATCTAATTTTAGAACACTTTATCACCCCCCAGAAAGGAACCCTGCACCCCCTAGCTGCCACTCCCCACCTCCCCTTCCCCACAGCTCCTGGCAGCCAGGAGCTTTTTGTCTCAATGGATTTGCCTATTCTGGACATTTCATATGAATGGAATCCTACAACTTGGGATCTTTTTGTGAACCGGCTTCTTCCATCATCATGTTTTCAAAGGTTGTAGCACGTGTCAGCCCTTCAGCCCTTTTTACTGCTGAACGTTATTCCGTTGCCTTTTGTTTATTCATTTATCAGTTGATGGACATTTGGATTATTTCCACTTTTTGGCTGTTACGAATAATTAATCCTGCTCTAAACATTCATGTATGAGTTTCCGTGTGAACACACGTTTTCAGTTCTCTGGGGTACACACCCAGGAGTGGAGTTGCTGGGTCATAAGGTAAACTTTATGTTTAACAATTTGAAGGACTTCCAAACTGCTTTCCAAAGTGACTGCGCCTTGTTACAGTCCCCCAGCGACGTGTGGGCTCTGCCCTTCTCTTTGGACGTCCACAGCAGCCTTCTAAGATTGGTATCATTATTACCTACAACTTACAGTTAAGGGCGTTGAGGCTCAGGGAAGGTAAGTAACTTGCCTTTTTCTTCCAGATGCTATGCTCTTCCTTCCATGACCTCCTGCCAGTATTAAGTATTAATCGATGAACAGCTGTTGCTCACCTGTCACCTCTGTCCCTGGACCCCCCTGATGAGAAGTATTTCTGTGTTGCAGGATGTGTCAGGAAATGCTGCATTTCTGGCCTTCACACCTTTTGGGTTTGTTGTTCTTCAAGGAAACAAGAGGGTCCACTTCATTAAATGGTGAATATCTTCATTTCCAAGGCAGGCTTTTTATACCTCATTAACTGGGGAGGGCTGTGGTTCCCATGTCCTTTGTCTGTGATTGGGCAGTTACAGGTTCTGAGCCCTCCCCAAAGCCTTGCATCCGCAATGCTAACTGATGAAGGTAGTGGTCTCTTCTAGGGATCCTGTTCTTCCAGAGGGGTGTTCCTGAGAGCCAATAGCCTCTCCTGAGGAAAAAAGGGTGTGGAGGGTGGATTTCCAGGTATGATGAGAGGCTTAGGGCTGGAGCTGATGTTAGAGAAGCAAAGTCCCCATGAGAACTGAGACTTTGGGACTGTTCCCCGCCAAAGGCCATAGCATCTGCAGAGATGCTTACTCCCCTACCCACTGCCCTAACGAAGGAGAGACCCACAGGGACCTCTGGGGCAGACAGAAGTTACCCTGCTGCCCTGGCAAACACCCTCCTTGGGCCAACCCTCACCGTGGGCACTGCCTGCAAAGGCACAGATGCTGCTCTGTCCCTCCTCCCCCTCCATCGGGGTCAGGTGTCCTCCGCCTCCAAGTTGCATCCCCACTTTTTCCTCCCTCTCCCACTCCCGTTTCTAGCAGGCAGGAGCACTGCCTCAGCTGAAGCCACTCTGAACTGCTCCTCCTCTGCACGTCTGTTTGGGGTCTGTCCTGCTGCGTGGCTCTGGGAGCCAATGCAGTGCAGACTCTGGTTTGTTGATGGACATTTGGCTGCCCTGGAAACCCTTTTTCTGGCCTGTGCAAACATAGTTGAGCCTCATCAAAACATGTCACATATTTTACCAAGCCCCTGTGATTTCTGTACCTTCTTGGGCCTTAGACTGCCAAGTCTAGGCTGGCCAACTCCTCCCATGGGCTTGGATGAGTGGCTTTCCTTGGCCCAGAAGAGCTAATGGGAATCTGGAGATGGAGCTGCTTCCTGGTGAGCTTTCTGCTGAGGGTACTGCAGGGCGTCTGTGCTCCCATATCCTCTTTGGCTCCCGTACTGACCTTAGAGAGAGACCCCACCTTTCCACCCTTACTGCTTTAGTGAACACGGGCAATATGATGATAACCGAGTGCTAGTGAAACTGATCCTCAGACACACCCAGCGCAAGTTGGCCCACTCACTGTGCTCTCTGGGTGAAGATGGTGAAGGTTCAGGTCTTCTGTCCAACAAAATACTTTTCAGGGAAAGACAATGAGCAACATCAGGCCACCACACTCCCTCCCAGCAAGGAGCACTTGCTGCCTAGATACAGTTGGGTTGTCTGGAGTCCCTTAGGCCAGCTCCTGGGCCACACTCTGAACAGAGTAGCTGCCTCATGAGGTAGGACACACCTGTTACAGGGACCTGCAGTTCCTAAAATGTCCCTACCCCGCCTCCCAGAAGCCCTGATGTTCACCTGGCCGCCCTAGACCCTTCTTACCCTCCTCTTCACAATGTCTCTGCTTTCATAGGTGTCAGGCCAACCTCACTGCCAACAGAAAACTCTTACTTCCCTGTCTTTCTGGCTGAGGCCTAGATGATCTGTGTGCTTGTTTATATATTAACCGATTGATATGTATTATATTTTGTACATGAGAGAGATTGAGTGATTGATTGATTAGACGGGAATCAAACAGGGACGGAAAGTACTGTGTCTTGTATTAGCTCAGAACTGGTGGTCAGAGCTGTGAACTCTCATTCTGACACAGCCGTGATTTCCAGGGAGTGTGACCTTCCTCTGTCCCCTCAGTTTGGTCCAGTAATAAACTGGATACACATGATTCTCACTACCTTTCAGCTACTTCCTAGGATATTGAGGAAATCTCCCTAAAAAAATGCAAAGAGGAAGAAGCCAAGTAGAGGCGGATGTGCACGGTCAGGCTCCGTGGTGCCAGTGGGTAGAATAATGAGGACCTCGCCTCCTGGGAGGTTGGAGGGCCGTCGGGCTCCGAAGGGCAGCCGTGTCAGGCAAATGGAAGGGAAGAGTGACCAGTGCTGAGGCCTAGTTCTCTGGCTCTCAGGGACATCCACCTATGACCCTGGTCATGTTTCCATTTTGTAAATGTAACCAAGGCTGCAAGCAGTATGTGGAGGTGAGGTCTAAGCCGTGCCATGTACAGTAACCATGTCACTTCTGATTTGTGTCTGTCCCGCGGGTGACGTACCCCAGTATCCTGTTTGCCTCTTTTACTGCAGCCATTCACTGGGCTGGTGGCTTCAAGGATTTTTCTACAAAAACCCCTAAGCCCCTTTCCTGGTCAGTACGCTGCATGACTGTTCCATGTAATCTGTTCTCTCTCTTTGGTATGTTGTTCCGCCCCTCCCTGAGATCGTTTGACATGTGTCTGCATTAAACTGCATTTTCCACCCAGTGGCACAGTCACCTAATAGACTCAACTCCCTCAGAACCTGGTTGCATTGTTTTTCATTATTTGCTGTATTTTGAACTTTGGCCTCATCAGCTACTGTGGCATCTTATGTTCGATAGTCCCATCCGGATAATGCACCTATGTTATGAACCAAATCCTGAAACGGCCCAGGACCACTCTACCTAGACTCACGTCCCATGCCAATGCTTCCCTTTTATAGCCACTGTCAGTGAGCCTGAGCCTCCTCTCACCCCTATTATTATAGTCTGATTGACCAGAAAACTGTGGATTGAACTGTTTCAACACTGCGCTGCTGTCTTGTTTTAGTTCTGATTTTGGCTAAAACTGTGTCTGTGCCTGGAGCCCCTTCCAGTCGGGGTGGGCTGTGCATCTACAAGACTTGGCTGTGAATAAGCAGCCCACAGCAAAGTGACCGGTCCTCTCTTTGTGCTTCTAGGAATGAGGTGACCAAGCTAAAATTTGAAGGGAAGACTTTCTATTTATACGTAAGTCAGAAAGAGGTGAGTGCTGGCTTCCTTCTTTTCAGGGGGGCTGGGGAACTGGGATGGTTTCTGATGGCCAGGGCTGAACCAAAGTGCTCCATCCAGGTACAGCTAAAGCCATCTGCATGCTAAGCCAAGATCAAGGTCAAGACCTGGAGGTGCGGGAGGGAGAGGTGGCTAGGCCCTGGAACATAGGGCTTCCTTAGGGATGCCAATGACACCCAGAGGTTCCAAGCCTCCAGGAAATGCGGTCAGAGTAAGATTGTTTTGCTTCCATATGGAAATTTCAAGATAATAAATAGACAAAAAAAAAACATTTTGGATATGAGAACCACTTTCTCTGGTGAGGACTCTTGGTTCAATTTGTGCCAGCTGAGACTGACTCTGATTGACGGGCCCTGCCAGGTGCGAACTTAAGTGCACAACTGAGCCCTGTCCCAGTGCATCCTGCGGGCCTTCTCTTCCGAGTAGCCAGCAGCCTGGCAGCCCCTTCCCTGTGCACAGCCTGTGCGAGTCGTGGGAGCCCTCAGACAGCTCAGGGCTCAGTGTCCTGGCCTACTTCACCCTCCACTTCTGCATCCAGACTCAGCTGTTTCTATGTGGGATTTTTTGTAGGAAAAGAAAATTATTCTCACATATTTTGCTCCAACTCCAGAAGCCTGCAAGCACCTTTGGAAATGTGGAATTGAGAACCAAGCCTTCTACAAGTGAGTGGGCACTTGGCATGGGGACTGTCATTAGCAGAGCCAAAGTCATAAAAGCTACTTTTAGAGCAGTGATGGGCAGGAAACTTGGAGAAATGAGATGTGAGGTGACAGAGCGGGGCTTCCTTGTAAAACTCAGACCCCTTTTCGAGTGGGTGTCTGGGACAGAACTGAACGGGTCTGGAAACACATTTCGGTCAAGCTGCCCAAGGGGTCTGCCTTGTGACGTCCTTGCACAGCTCTCGGTGGCAAACCAGTCCCGGGCTTTCAGGGTACATCTTGGGCCAGAAAAAGCCCATGGGTGCCTGACTCAAGTCAAACAGGCCCCGTGCCTGGCTGGTGTAGCTCAGTGGATTGAGCGCGGGCTGGGAACCACAGGGTCCCGGTTCGATTCCCAGTCGGGTTACATGCCTGGGTTGCGGGCCAGGTCCCCATGAGGGCCATGTGAGAGGCAACCATACATTGCTGTTTCTCTCCCTCTCTCCCTCCCTTCCCCTCTCTCTAAAAATAAATAAAAATAAAATCCTTTAAAAAAAAATAAAAAAAAACAGGCCCCGTGGAGCCAGTCCGAGCCCTAAGACAGCTCAGAACACGATAGGTCCATGAAGGAGCAGGCGCAGCCCAGAACAGTTCCCTAAGCCTTACAAAGATCCTGGGACCCACTCCCCAGTGGCTGAGCCGGCGCTAAGCTGGCGTTGATTCCAGCCCGTCCGGGAACCTCACAGCCAGAGGTGTTGCCAGATGACAGGCCAAGCGCCCTGGAGCCAGGGGCAGGGTAGCTGGAGAAGGGTTTGTCTGGTACTGAGAAGCCTACTTAAAGCCAAAAACAACTTCATTTACCAAAGAATTTTGTAAAGTGTTTGAGAGTTCTGTGCTCAGTTTTCTTTTCTTAAGAAAGTGGTCATAAAGGCATCAGGGAGCAAAGAAAGAGCCCAGTGAGAAACTGGGGTGATGCCAGATAAAGTGTGTCTCACTAAAACCCTTGGTCTTGTTTTTAGATTGCAATGATTTAGGATTTAATAAGCTGTACCTTAATGAGGACAGCATAAGACAAAAGCGTCTGGTACGTTCTGCCCAATAGGCCATAGTTCCCCCTCCAGTAGCCTGAAGGACCCCGAAGGGAGCAGACTTGCTACCTGCGCAGGCTGCTCTGGGATGCTGACCAGAAGAACTGGTCTCCTCCCTCTTACTGGAGACACTGCCCCAGAAGTTGTTTCTTGGGCAGGCTTTCTGAACTGCTTAAAACCATCTATGCATTTGATACAGAATCAGAATGAATTGAATGGATGGCCTGAATGCTAACTTGAGTGATCTTTATCCTCTCATGAAGGAGAAGACACTTGGAAGACTTTTGCATGGTCAAATTTCCCTCCCGTTCAGTCCCTGGCTGTCCAAGGAAAGCCAAGAAAACATTTCAGCAGCATTGCCGGAGGCCTGCATTTCTGCGTCACGGGGACAGAACTGTGCTTCTGCACCTGTGACCAAGCTCAGTTTCTGAGTCTTTCCATTCATTAATAGGCCTCCACACCTGCCCAGCCCTGCCAACACCCACAGTGGAAACCAAGGTCCCTTTGCAGTTTCCCATTAACTACTTAGTGTTCTAATTAAGTGCTCAAACTCTCTAGCCTGGGTCAGATCCCCAGTTATGCCAAGTCTCTAGCAGCAGCTAATTTGGCCTCTGAGCATTTCTTATTTGCAGATTCCTGACTTGGGCCCAATGCTCTGGAGGGAGCCAGGTCAGACTCAGGAATGTGCTTGGGCAGGAAGGCAAGCAGGCTGAGCCTCACAGAGCCCTGAGATAGGTGAGGGTGGTGACTCTCAGGAACTGTTGTTCATGGATTGTGGGGACAGTTCCCTCAGTACTTACTGCCCACTCCCGGCAAAGGCTGCAGACCTAGGCAGGCTCCTGGCTCCATTAGCAGCATGGACGTCCAGGGCGTGTTGTGGGCCAAGTTGGCTCTTGGGAGACTTCACTCTAGGCAGCTCTGCCTAACCTTCCTTTTCGAAGTGGGATCAGAGAAGTCATCCGAGAGGATATTTTATTCCAGTGCCCCTAGCCTTCCAGAGTCTCCACATCAGCTATCTCTACAGCCTTGAGAGTGATGTTAATAGGCATTCTGGGGATGGGAGAATGGTTCCAAGTTCAAATAAATGATGGAACTTTCATTAAAGTTAAGCTAGCATCTTCATTTCAGGACTTCTCAGGGCCTCTCATATGGTAGCGCACTTTAGGACTCTCTAAGGAGGTGGCGTAGGAAAGCAGCCTCTGCCCTCTCCTCCACCCTAATCACCCAGACATGGACACAAATCATCAGATGCTAGGACTGGAAAGAACTCCTGAGGTCAAATAGTCCCAGCCCATTATTTTATAGAGAAGAAGACTAAGGGTAAGAGAGAAAAAGAAGCCCAAGGTCACAACGCTGCAATTCAGTGGGTGGCATTCTGTTATTCCCCCAGACCATCATCCCTAACTTTTTCCTCTTGGTCTCCCTGGGCAACCCATGAAGCACCCTTGGGAAGCCCTCACTCTCCTGACATGAGAGTGGGTTTCAGCATGCCTGTCCCTGGCACTGAGGCCGTGAGCACAGCCCTCAGGTCCTAAAGGGGGGTCAGAGACCAGCCCGGCTGCAAAGGGCCTTTTCCTGAGGGGTTTCTTTGGAAGGAGCTGGGAATGCACTGCCTTAGACTGAGAGACAGCGGCAGGCCATCGCTCACACTGGACTTTGCCTTGCTGCAGGCTGGAGAAGTCAAGCCAAGTCCGCACAGTGTCCAGCAGCAACTTATTTTTTAAAGGGAGCCGGTTCCGATACAGGTAAATAGTGACAGTAAGTAACCGTTATGGACCTATTCTCAGACCATTCTCTCCAGGACAGTGGCTCAGTGGTCCTTACCCTTCAAAGCAAAGAAACTGGGAACCTCCAGAAAAGCCTGCGCTTTTCACCAAATTCTGTCTCCTAACCCTCTGGCCATTTCTTTCCTTCCCCGCAGCGGGGTCTGTAGGGTCTTCAGTGAGCATCTTCTCCTCCTGCCCTACAACAGCACAGTAGGGCTGTGACAGCAGTTATTTTCATGTCTATCTAAAGACTTCTCTTGTTTTGCAATATTTTGGAACATGCTGGACAATGAGGAATCATTTATAAATGAGAATGGAAGCTCCCAAAGACCCCAGAAATAGAGAGCTCTCTCAGATCAGCTGTCAGGACATGTTAGAGCTCTTCACCCCAGCAAGCAAGCCTTTCACAGTGGCCTACACTTTGGGAACGGGCAGGCAGAGAGGCCACTTCCCAGTTCAGCCAGAGTAATCTGAGATCTTAGAGAGGAGCCCATCCTGGAACACTGTCTCATTTCTTCCTTGTTTTGTTATACTACTTACAGTGGCCGAGTTGCAAAGGAAGTAATGGAGTCAAGTGCCAAGATCAAACGGGAGCCACCAGAAATCCACAGGTAGGCTGCCAGGGGCTTCCCCAAAAGCATTTCAAGCACAGGTCCCGGAACCTCAAAAAAGGCCAGCAGTTTGAGTGATGTGAAGATTCAGGCCACAATGGCTCCCAAAAGGGGGAAGGAGAACAGGGCAGGAGAGGTGAAGAGTTTCGTCTCAGCTAAAGGTGGGGGAAGCAGTCTGACCCTGGAATCCCCGAGCCGGGGAGAAGGAAGGAAGGCGGGCCGATACAGGCAGCACAGACAGTGCATCAGATCCGGGAGCCACCTTCCTGGGTGATTCTTCCTGTCCTCCCAAGTCCTGAGATTGCTCATTCAGCATGGAGGACATGTCCAGGCAGCAGGATTCCGTTGACTGTGCAATCAGTTCACTACAGAAAGCCAGGGACAGCCCTGCAGCCCTCTCACACTACATGTAAACTAGTTTTGAGATCCATGCTTCATTCATAATTATAAATCGTGCATTTCCAGAAGCCCATCTCCTGGAACCCGAAGAGACCCAGAAAGAATATGATTGGCCCAGAGAGCTAGTTTGCCAGCCAGCCTGTCCTCTGGGAATGGGAGCGTTACTATCCGCCCCTTCCCACAAAGCCCCCGCCGCCAGCTGCCAGCCGCCTCTGTTGGAGGCCAGGGGAGGCTGCCCTACCCATCTTTGGGCACATTTTTGGGAGCACAGATTGTCCTGGGCACTAACTATCCCCGACCCTCCTGCCCAGAGACCAGTGGCACTGTGGCCACACTAAAGGAAGTTCAGGTGGGTCAGGGGTGAGGGAAGTAGACAAGTTTACAGCAGGGTCTCTGGGTGGAATCCAGGGACTAAAGGCAAAAAGCAGGTATTAAGGGTCTTTTAAAACACACACAAAAGACATAATACAGCCAGGCAGTTCTAGTAGACACTCCTCAGCTCTGAGTCCCGACCACAGCTCTCTGTGCACTGAGCTAACTGTGTTCTTTAACCTCAGAGCTGGCATGGTTCCCAGCCGCAGCTGTCCCTCCATAACCCATGGCCCGAGGCTGAGCAGCGTCCCCAGGACCCGGAGAAGAGCTGTTCACATCTCCATCATGGAAGGTAAGCATGAGCTCTGGAGATGACCACAGGTTTCTCTGAGTCGTGACTTAGACCGTTTCCACTCAGGGACCTTGAAAAGAGGTACATTTGCATTAGAGACAGCAAGTTTCTCCAGTGGTGGGGAGAAGACTTCGCCCAGTGGATGGGAACGCAGCTGGGTGTCCGCGATGGGGAAGCCCCTCCAGCCCTGCTGAGCTGCAGTCCAGGAGCGGGGGTGGATCTGAGAGGACCTGGGGAAAGTGTATGTGGGATCTACCAGGTTCCCTGCAGTTCTGAAACTGCTTCCCATCGAGAGGCTTTTCACTTGTTTTCCAGATCTGACCAATCTCCACAGCTTAAATGTAGCTGGGGTAGTTAACCAAAAAATAAACTCTTGGTTCTGAAGCATTCCAATAACTGCTACCACCTTTACTTCTGTTGTAGAAATCTGCCCTCTTGCTGTCGAATTCTTCAATGTTGTCCTAGGAACCCCACTGTGTCCATCCCTCTCAACCCATCCCTCCTTTGGAGTAGAGGTGGGAAGCGAGACAGAGTCTGTGTACAGTCGGAACTAGATACCCCAGCATCCTGAGGCTGACACCTCTCCAGTCTCTGGGCACTTAACACTGTCAGGAGACAGGGAATGGTGTCCTCCCGCTGTTGTCACTGACCCAGCTTGCCCTGAAAACTGGATACAGGTGTGAAATGGTTTCCATTCCCAATGATGATGATGGTTTGTAGGACCTCAGATCTCAAGCAGCAGGAAACAGCAGCAGGATTATTTCAAACCGGTATCTGTCTTGGAGGCTGGGGAGGAAAAGCCCTTTGTCCTTTCTGAGCGAATGTCGCTTGTTACTGAAAATGAGAAACTGCTTGGGGTAGGAAGGATCCGCTCTGTGGGAGGATCTCTGGTTTGTATTTATGGTTTTATGACATGTCACTGACTCCGTATCACCTGCATGTGGTTCTCTAAGGGCTGAGAACCCTCGCCGGGCAACCACTATCAAGTGCCTCACTTACTATCTTTGTTGTTCCACTTGTACAAAGGGACATCTTCCCTGCCATCAGTGGCAGGGAACCTGGTGTGTACAACACTCTAAAGAGATTGAAGAACCCACTGGGTGGGCAGCAAGCACAGTGCAAAGAGGCCTGGTCAGGAAGTCCAAGGCGAGGTTTAAATCAGAGCTCTGCCATCTATTTTCTGGGGCGGGCTGCTTAGCCTCTCTAAGGCCCCCACTGTTGTCCCCACTGTAGAGTGGGGTGAATGTGGACGGGTGCCTTATAAACTACCAGGGATAATCACTACGCAAGGGATGGAATTACGGAGGTCCGACCATCATTGGGCAGCACGGGTTTATCCTCCCGTACACTGAGCAGGAGACCTGGGTGTGGCTTTCGCTGTCCCTCTTCTTTTGAGGTGTTCATCTCCGGAGAGTGGAATGACTTTCTCCTCCTTTTTTGAAGAAACATAACTGTGTGTCCCCTCTTCCCATCCATCCTGAGGCTGAAGCCACCAGGTTCATCCCAGCGAAGGATGAGACACAGTCCATTTCCAGCCCCAGTGCCACTTCCTGACACTTCAGAACCACTCAGTCCAAAGCCTGATGTCTTCATAGCTTCACACCCTGGATTTCCTGAGACAACCCTCATTCCCCCTACCCTCAGGGATTGTTCCCTTCCCCCTCTGTCCCTCACCCTCTGAGAGGTCTAGGGCCTTATACGGACGGGCCTCAGGGAAACAGCTACAGGCTGGGGAAGCATTACTTTTTATGGCTCTAAGTGCTTCTGACTGAATCCAGTCCCCTGATAACATGGGCCTCTCAGCACCGCGCCTTCCCTGCGGCTCAGCCCGCTCTGAGGTCTGAGGCTTGTGGAGCCGATGTGCTCTCCGGCACGGGAGGCCCTGTGAAGGCGCTGCCATAGCGTGAGATCAGAAGAAATGCTCTGCCCCTAGCTGGTTTTCCGTCCTTTCCCTCTGTACCTCCCTACCTGGCTGATTTCCATGAAGAGATCAGCTGGTTTCCACGGAAGAAGCATCTGCTTTCCTGGGCTACCATGGGGAAGAGTCTGATTAAGATTCACACCAGAGTCCGCGTTCAGCTCCGGTTGACTAATCACTGCCTTCGACCCCTGAGTGTGCGCATCCTGAGGATGGGGCCCCGGCTCCAGGGTAGGCTCCTGACCACTGTGCCCCCCAGCCCTCTGGGAGCCACCTCTGGGCAAGGCAATCAGCTGGAGCACCTCCCAGGTAAAAACAACACTGCTTTGCTGTGCCACTCGCCCAGATCCCACCCACACCACCCATCCACCGCCCCCCCCCGGAATGACAGGTTTGATGAAGGGGTGAGGCAGGTGGTGGTTCACACTGAAACCTGAAGTTCTGTACAGGACTAACTGTTGAGGGAACAGACGACTAACATTTACAGAGTAATTCTGTTTGTCAGACCCTACTAGAAATGCATACATATCCATTATTTGTTTACCGAGAGCACCAACAATTCAGTCTAATGTGGCTTCTGGTGGCCCTCTGATTTTCTCTAATGTCACAGCCTTTGCCTCTCTCCGTCCCCAGCTTTGGGCTAAATGGTAGGCTAAGCTAAGCTTGCATGGAAGTGGCTTCTGGTTGTAAGCTGGTCATACTTTGAAAGATCTGTCAGAGCTGTCTTTGTGAGGGTACAACCCCTTGTCTGTGAGCCTGAACAGGGTGTGAGATGCCCTGTGCAAGGGGGTGCTGAGGTTCCAGAGGAAAGGGGGCCAGAGGAGTGGTTGGGAGAGCAGCTGAGCCAAGATTATGTGTGATCAGGGCCTGAAGGTTTCAGTTTTATCAGGGACCCCATCACACACTCCCCGGGACGTGTTCTTCATGCAGCACATGCACATGGGGGAGCGAGGGGGGCACTTGGGGGGGCGGTCAAAGGAGCAGCAAGAGCTCTACAACAGGGAACAGGCTCTTAATGTCATATTATTGCACAAGAGTTTCTTGGGCAGTTGAGACCTAAATCTAAGAAAGGGGCAGGCTGTCAACTTAATTCATCCTGGCCCACTGGCCCACTCCCCAGAAGATCCAACTCCATGATCATTAGCGCCATGAAATAGAAAGATGCTTGGATTCTCTCCTTGTCTTTACCATTAACCACCAACCACACAACTTCAGGAAAGTTCTGTAACCTCTCACCCTCACTACTTCGTGGAGTTGTTGAAAGATAAAATGAAAGTGATTTAAAAAGATTAAAACATTATACAAATTTAAGATGCTTAGCATAGGGATAAACGGAATACAGCCAGGACCATGAGGCGCTTCTGAAGGCAGAAGCTGAGTGTCAGCAGATACACTGACGGCGAGACACTGGGGAGTGCGGGTGGGTAACGGGCTGCCATCACCCCCCACCTCTAGTTAATAACCCAGATTCCAGGGTTCATTCCTCTGGAGAACCCTTAACTGTGCGCGTGCTGAGATGGGCTCCAGCAGGCTGGGCAGGCAGGCTGCCTGGGTGCCAATGGCTATACCAAAGGGGAGCCAGGGAAGGATGTGACACACTTCTGAAAGGCCACTAGTGCCTCGAACTTTGGGCTTTTGAAGCTAGCCCTGCACCAGCAAACTCCCTAATCAGCCCTGGGAAGGTCAAGGTTTTACCTCTCTGGGAATCTGCTTCATTCTGAGGCAGTCAGGGTCAATTTCAGAGCAGCAGACGGGGACTGGCGTCTTGTGTCATAGGCCATAAAGGCAGGGAGAACCCCTCTGGCACCACCAAGATGGCCAGGAAAGGAAAATGCAGGTGTTGAACCTGAAACGAGAAGCCATTTCCTTGAAAGCACCGTGATGTGAGCCACTCGGTGCCTCTGAGTCCGCATCCTCTGCTGGCGTGGCTGCTGTTGGGTTGCAAGATTAACTGGCTCCTGTTTTTCCCTCCCAGAGCTTGAGCCCCGGAAAGAGAAATGTTCTATCTGGGAAAATAAAGAGATAATGGGTAGTTTTAGGGGCCACAAGAGCCCCTTTCTCCTAACAAATGTAAGAGAATTTCCCCCTCACCCAACAAAATCATCTCAAAATCCACTCTGCACTCTGGAGTGTCTAAAACTAGGAAACGGTTGGCCTATTCTGGCCCCGAGTCATGCTAAGGTGAAGAGAGAGGGAGCTGGCCAGGGCTGCCCCACTTCTCCATCCAAGAGCCCCTAGGAAGAGCAGATAGGGTTTTCATATCCCACAAGGTCAGGATGGCTACGACTGGGAGACTGAAGAGACCAGCAGCAATTGCAGAAATCCGAAAGATGGCCTCACAAGCTCAAGGAGCTGATGCTAGGTTGTTAAAAGGACACTCAGCTCCAGAATCAGTATTAGATGAAGCCAAGTTAGGCAAAACGCAGCCTCATCCTCCGCATTCCTGCCTGTCAAGGCCCTCAGCCCAAGAGGCAAACCTGCGCTCCCTGAACCATGGCCCAGCTCTCAATCAGAGATAGTCTGCAATTTAGATTCTCTTTCAGACTGGGGCTAAAAATCAGGCCTAGGACACCAGACGCAGGAATGGCACAGTCTCTAACAAGCATGGCCAAAACCAGAAGCAAAAAGAAAAAAATGTGAGCACTGGGGCAGAAAGCCAACTCATGTTCCTTTTTCCTTTCCAGGCCTAGAGTCCCTTCGGGACAGTGCCCACTCCACCCCGGTGCGCTCCTCCTCACACGGGGACACCTTCCTGCCTCATGTGAGAAGCAGCCGGGCAGACAGCAATGAGCGAGTTGCCGTGATTGCAGACGAGGCCTACAGCCCCGCGGACAGTGTGCTGCCCACCCCTGTGGCCGAGCACAGCCTGGAGCTGATGCTGCTTTCCCGACAGATCAATGGGGCCACCTGCAGCATCGAGGAGGAGAAGGAGTCTGAGGCCAGCACCCCAACCGCTGCCGACGTGGAGGCCCTTGGGGGAGAGCTGAGGGCCCTGTGCCAGGGGCAGGGCAGGCCAGAGGAGGAACAGGTGAATAAGTTTGTTTTAAGTGTCCTCCGTTTGCTCCTTGTGACCATGGGACTCCTCTTTGTTTTGCTCCTCCTCCTGATCATCCTTACCGAGTCCGACCTTGACATTGCCTTTTTCCGCGATATCCGCCAGACTCCTGAGTTTGAACAATTCCACTATCAATACTTTTGTCCCCTCAGGCGATGGTTTGCCTGCAAAATCCGCTCAGTGGTGAGCCTGCTCATTGACACCTGAGAAGGCATGACTCCTCCCAGTAACTAGCCAGGTGGACCAAGGAGCCCGGCTACCCATTCCCAGCAATGGGACCCATCGCGGAACCATCGGCACATGTACCAAGTCCTCCTCTCATGACTCAAAAGTCCACAGCCTAGGAGGGTTGTTTCCCAGAAGATGAAAGGGATAGGCTCATGCCCTGTCTAAACAAACTGGGAAAGCTCATTTCCTTCAGCGGTTCTCTCAAGAAAGGCTCGGCGACTCGTTCTCATCATCCCAACTTGCAGGATAACTTTTGGTTTTGAATTTTGATTTTTCATAGATGTGTATTATTTTGAAAGTATCAAATAAAAATAATTTATTTTACTATTGCCGATGATCACAGTAGTGTCACCTAGCAGCTGGGACACTAGTAGAAGACTAGAGAGCTGCTGTCTTGTGTATTCTGCAGCTTTCCTCCTGGGTTCCAGTAGACTCGTCACAGCAGCCTCGGGGGACTGAGTTTTCTTGCCAGACACAGCTTTTTAAAAAGTAAACATCCTGTAGAATGATTAAATGGAAACTTGCTTCTTATGATGGTCTGAGCTGGATTTTCTTTTCCTTTTGTTTTTTTCCCCCCCAAATCTGAGCACAGTGGGCATCTGAAGGGACCACCGCTACAGCAGCAGCAGCAGCAGGGGTGGGTAAGTCTGTCCCCTTAGACTAGATCCTAGTGGGCATCACCGTGAATTTTGTATGATGAACTTTAACTTCTGTCATTTTTTTCTGAAGAACCTCAAGAGTTGTAGAGTGCTCCGGGGCATGAGATGAATTCGGTGGTACTAGAGATAGGACTGTCGGAAATGTTGGACAAAGTGTAGTTAACAGAAACCAGAGCTAAGGTACCTGAGAGACTGTTGCGAGTCAGAGAGCAGTGCTTATTTTGTACAAGCCCCTCCCCTGCAAAAAAAAAAGACTACTTCAACTTATATTTTAACAACAAAATGTTATTTTCTTATCAATTCATATTTTGTTTTTACTTTATGGATTAAGAAAATTGAGCCTGATGAACTAAACGATGCAAGAAAGAAACTGATCCTGAGGATGAAAAGCTTCAGAAAATAGAATTCCAAGATCAACAAACAGCCTTGGAAGGGACCAGGAAAAGAACCTCTTTAAATAGGAGTTCTAACAGATGCCTACCAAGAAAGAAGGTGAACGTGGCAGAGACCAACACTTAGATGTAGAAATACTGCCCCCTAGGGTCATCCTCCACAGCAGGAGAATAAAAGCTGTAGGAAAAAAGCACTTGCCATCCTTGCTGAGGGCAGCCATGGAAGCATGCGGAAGCACAGCGGGAAAGGGCGAGTGTGGGGTCCCAGGCCCGAGCTCGGCAACTATTATAAACACTCACCCGCGAGAGCTTGTTTTCATCTCAGGGAGCGATTTCTAAGTCACCTGGGGCCTGAGGACTTACTTAAGGACGGTCAGTGGGCAATTCCCGAGACCCTACACAACGGGAACAGCTGCCGGCACCTTATGATGCTGGGCAGTCCCAAATGAAAGTAGAATGAGTCACTGAGATTTGCTTGCCCCTCGTTTGTCCCCTGAGATGGCAGAACCATGTCCATGTACACAATGTAACAGCCTTCGAATAAAATGGGGTTTTTCTTTTGGGGGGGCGGTGGAGGGGTACATAATTTTAAATGCCCCTTCATTAGGGTTGGCAAATTTTTCCTGTAAAATGCCAGGTAGTAAATATTTTTTTTAATTTTGGTTTTGTGGGCCATACTCTACGGCAACTATTCAGCTCTGCCATTGTAGCACAAAAACAGCCAAAGGTATTACGTAAACGAAGGGCAAGCCTGTGTTCCAATAAACCTTTATATTTATAAAAAAAGATGGTGAGCCGATTGGCCCACAAGCCATAATTTGCCAGCCTTGATTTATACAATAAAACTGCCCCTTACCATGTTAGCAGAAAGAGGGTCGGCTCTGCTCCAATTCCTGACATGCATTAGAGCTCCAGGGTGCTCGACCAACCAACCAGCAGAGAGATGGCTCGTGCCAGATGAGCCAGACCAAGCACTGGAATGCTGAAACATGGCCGGAATCGCAGAGTGGAAGCGGGCTTGTCTGATCATTTCCATACCAGCAACAATTTGGGCAGAATTACATCTATTTACCGAGAGACAAGACAAACTGAGGGAGATCCTAGCAAAGATTAGGGGTCACTTAGAATTAACTAGCCACTGCCACTTGCCATCTACATAGGAAAGGCTTTATTTAGTACAGAACTAAAGTGGAAAAAGTAGACTCGGGGATGAAAGGCTGTCAGGAGATAGGGGGCCGGTTTTAACCTGGATATCTACTGTCTTATGCAACATAGCAGATTACCTTTTAGTGTAGTGTTCCTACCTCAGTCTGTAGAATATGGTGTTTCTATGCAGTGAGTAATAGCCTTGACTCTGACCATTCATATTCACATTAAAAAAAAGATGCAGTATCCCATTTCTGAGTCCATTTCTTGTGTCTAGAGTTCTAATAGTACAATAGTCCACACCAATTCCAACAGCTAGATTTTTGTCTCTGAATAGAAACTTTCAGACTATTTTTTTTCCAGGGCTTATCCCAGAAAATACCGATAGAAAAGTTTCCTTCGATTTGCTTTTCAAATAGTGCTTGAATAACAAACTTCCTTTGTTGGTGACTAGTCTTTTTTGGTATCGCCCCATCATTAAAAATTGTTCAAGTTTTTAATCTGGTTTTACTGTGTTCCACTCTGTCTCCTATTTTCTCTCAATTAATTTGATCTCATTGTTGAAAAAGCAATGGTTTCCATAGCTTCATCTATCAGAGGAAATAAAACTCTTACTAAAGAATAGTGTACTGCATCTTTAAGCAGTAGAGGGTAAACTACCTGCAAATGTGAATTTCTTAGTTTCATTAAAAATATAGTTGTTAACCTTTCGTGTGCCAAAAAATCTAAGTTACATTTTCCTTCAAAGCAATGTACTTTTTTCTACATATTCAGTATGTAGTTAGCATAAAATCATTGGTGCCATGAAAATTATTTTTAAACTTAAATAAATATTTAAATATCATAAAAGAGTGGATTCTTTTTTTAACTTGTATCCTGTCTCATTCTATCCTCCAAGTTACCAACACAGATAAAAGGATGCCCATGGGATTTAACACAGACTGCCATTTGCCACTGGAATCAAAATAATCATTTTGCTTAGAAGCTGTAAGTGTGAAACAGTTTTATAGAAGAATTATGCCTCTTTGTTCTGATGAGGCAAACCAAGAAGCGATTCTCCCAAGGTTACATAGTCTTAGAGCCAAAAGTATCCCCCAGGTAGTCCAGCTTCCAGAGCAGCCTCAAATAAAAGGGAGCAACCGCTTCCTGTGAAAGGACAGGATGATCACCACCACCACCGTAACAAACCGCGTACTGACAACTTACAAAATACATTCCTGCGACATTATCTCATCTGATTATGTAACCATCACTCTGGCTACAAAACTGGCCATGGTCTTCTAAATTCTATGAGGGTAAAAGGTGAAAGTAAGGTTCACTGTGCAAGCTTGTTATCTAATCTTCCTGTTCTCAGTCCTCCCTGCCCTCCCACCCTCGTGCTGCTGAAGATCACCTTCCTAAAGCACTGATGAAGTTATGTCCCTTAGCCTCCAAATTTTCAGAGGTTCCCATTACCTACCTATAAAATGATACCGATTCCCTGTCCCTAGTGGAGGTTTGTTTTTTTAAACAATGAAAGCTTTTCTTAAAGTGATCTGAAGAATAAAAAGCATAAGAAGACCAGTGGAAATAAGTGGTTCCCCAGATCCTACAGATTTACAGCAGCCACCCTTCTTCGGATACTTAGGCACACATCCTTTCGGGGCTCTCGCACCCACTCCCTCAGCTTAGGGTTCCTCACGCATATCACACATATCCCTCTGTACCCGAACACACGTGTGATTTTAGCTCTTGAACAGGCCTCCTCTACACACCCCTACAACTCGCTGATGGACTAGGGCAGACTGCCAAAAGACTTTTTAAAACATTTCCTCTTGCACAGCTTCCATTATAGCAAAAAATACCTTAAAATGTTATATTCCTCACTCTGTATAACTGGGCTAAATTATCTTCCTCACAAAATTCTATCTTTTCATTTAAAATTCCCAACATTTGCCCTGGCTGGTGTAGCTCAGTGGATTGAGCGCGGGCTGGGAACCAAGCGGTCCCGGTTCGATTCCCAGTCAGGGCACATGCCTGGGTTGCGGGCCAGGTCCCCGTGAGGGCCGTGTGAGAGGCAACCACACATTGCTGTTTCTCTCCCTCTCTTTCTCCCTCCCTTCCCCCCTCTCTAAAAATAAAAAATAAATAAAATCTTTAAAATTCCCAACATTTATATCCAAGTGAACCAAAATATTGGTCTATGCAGGGTTATCCAACCTTTTGGCGTCTCCAGGCCACACATTAAATACATTGTGACATGTAATCACACACAAATCTCAATGTTTTAAGTAAATTTACGATTTTGTGTTGGGCCACATGCAGGCCACGGGTTGGACACCCCGTGGTGCTGTCTTGGAAATAAAACTCAGTTCTAGCTATCTAAAAAGAAAAAGAAAAAAAAATTTTTTTAAGTACACTTTGGGCCCTGGCTGGGTAGCTCAGTTGGTAGAGCATTGTCTTCATGTGCCAAGATTGTGGGCTCAATCTCCCATCAGGGCACATACAAGAAGCAACCAATGAATGAATGTATACATAAGTAGAACGACGAATTGATGTTTCTGTTCCCCTCACTTTCTTTCTTTCTCTCTCTCTCCCTCTCCCTCCCTCCCTCCCCATTACTATCAAGTCAATAAATTTTAAAAAAAGTTTTTGAAAGTACTCTTTGTACAAAAAAAGTACTAAATCAGCCCTGGCTGGTGTAGCTCAGTGGATTGAGCGCGGGCTGGGAACCAAAGGGTCCCGGTTCGATTCCCAGTCAGGGCACATGCCTGGGTTGCAGGCCAGGTCCCCGTGAGGGCCACGTAAGAGGCAACCATACATTGCTGTTCCTCTCCCTCTCTTTCTCCCTCCCTTCCCCTCTCTCTAAAAATAAATTTAAAAAAATAAATAAATAAAAATAAATAAAAAATAAAAGTACTAAATCAGAAAGGACAGCCTAACAAACAGGATGCCTAAATTTTTTGGAATCTAAAGTTACAGGGCATATAATTCTTGCTCTTGGGTTTGATATAAAAGACATGTGTATGCCCTCCCCCCCGCCCCATGTACTGTACGCTGGATGAAAGGATTTAAATCTGTATCCACAGCCCTTAGTTCCCTGCTTTCCTGGAGAACTGCCTTTGCAAAGTCTTCTCTGTGGAAAAGAAACTCAAAGGCCAAAATACTAAAAAAGGACTTAACTCAAATTCTATTAATTCCTTATCATTTACCGTCTGCCCACCCAAAATAAGAACTTTCTCCTTAAAGAAAAAAAACGTGCCAGTTATCTCAAAGAAAATAACAAGTGGAATTCAGAGATTGTACAGATAAGAGATATCATAAAGGCCAACTTACAAAAAGGGTTTATCCTGAAGGGAAAGAGTGCAATCATAATACATGAATAATTAAAGAAGCCACAAGGCTTTAAGCAAGTCTCTGGGAGAAACACCTTTCACAACAAACTGCAATTTAAGGATGTCCTAAGAGAGACAGTTTCCTTTTATGTGCTTTCTAGAGTTAAATTATTATGCCATTATAGAATTTATCACTGAGTAACAGGTCCCCAATCACTCTCCTGCACTGCCCTCAAGAAGACAGAACTCTATTAAGTGGAAGTGAATATAAATAGCACAGTTTATGAAGCTACATTGTCAAAAGAAATCACAAAAGTGAAAAGCATCAAGAATTTGCTAACATTTACTACAGAAGCCAGGCAATTACCATCAAAGTTTAAATGATGGTACTAATTTGATTGAGAGTCATTTTTAAAGAATTTTTTTTTAAAGATTTTATTTTTATTTATTTTTAGAGAGAGGGGAAGGGAGGGAGAAAGACAGGGAGAGAAACAGCAATGCATGGTTGCCTCTCACATGGCCCTCACCAGGACCTGGCCCGCAACCCAGGCATGTGCCCTGACTGGGAATCGAACCGGGACCGCTTGGTTCCCAGCCCGCGCTCAATCCACTGAGCTACACCAGCCAGGGCAAGAGTCATTTTTAAAATAAAAAAAAAAAGGAACAATTCCCACAGAACTAGCCTTCTAGAACCTGCGAAATTAAGCAGTGCAGAAAAGGGAAAGGAAGCCAAAAGGCTTTGTTTACTACTTCAAGAGTAGATTAAACATAACTCCAACCACACTTAGCTTTACTTTCCATTTCATAAATTAATATTTCCACCTCCTTTATATATTTCCATATTCATGTCATCAAGAAAATGAACTCCTGGAACTTCCAGCAAGATGGCGGCATAGGTGAATGCGCCGTGCCTCCTCGCACAACCAAACAAGGAAAACACCAGAAATTTACCCAACCAAAAACAGCCAGATCTGACAGAAAATCAAATTGAGAGGAAGTCCGACAACCAAGGAATTAAAGAAGATACGTTCATCCAGTCTGGTGAGCTGGGAGGAGCAGGGCAGAGGGAGAGCACTAGGCGACCCCGCGGCAAGCTGGTGAGCAGACGGCAGGACCGCGGTTGGAGGGGTGGTCCCCGCGGGGCTGCAGCACACCCAGACGGGGGTGCCTGACTGAAGCGCGGTCTGCACCTGGCTCATCCGGACCCAGCGGGGTTGAGACTGGTAGACCGGACAGGTCCGCATTCTTGTGCAGACGGACTGGGAGAGAAAGCAGGGCGCAACCCATCAGCGCAGATTGAGAGCACCTGTGGGGGTGGAGTCCACGGCGGGAGGAACTACCAGCCTCACAGGAGAGTTCATTGGGGAGACCCACGGGGGATTGGAGCTGTGCAGCCTGTCCACCGACCCCGGAATGACCCCTGGAGCCAGTGCAGAGGGGCTCGAATTGCTTGCAGGAGGCGGTGTGGGTGCGGAGAGCGGAGCAAGCACCATTGTGCTCTCAGGTCCCGCCCCCACAGGCTACGTCACAACACAGCGACCATAAGTTTCCCTGCCCAGGTGAACACCTAAGGCTCCGCCCTCCTTACAGTAACAGGCTCACCCAGGGAAAAAAAATGGCCCAAAGAAAGGAACAGATCAAAGCTCCAGAACTAACTGACCAAGAGACAGACAACCTATCAGATGCACAGTTTAAAACCCTAGTAATCAGGATGCTCACAGAATTTGATGAAAAATTATCGAAATTGGTTAAACAAATGAGGAGAGATCTGCAGGGAACCAATAGGGATAAGAAGGAAACTGGGACTCAAATCAACACAGTGGACCAGCAGAAAGAAAAAAACATCCAACCAGAAAAGAATGAAGAAACAAGAATTCAAAAAACGGAGGAGGGGCTCAGAAACCTCCAGGACATCTGTAGATGTCCCAACATACGGATCATAGGGCTGCCAGAAGGAGAAGAAGAAATCCAAGGAATTGAAAACTTATTTAAACACATAATGATGGAGAATTTCCCAAAGCTGGTGAAGGAAATAGACTTTCGGGAAGTCCAGGAAGCTCAGAGAGTCCCAAAGAAGTTGGACCCAAAGAGGAACACACCAAGACACATCATAATTACATTACCCAAGATCAAAAATAAGGAAAGGATCCTAGAAGCAGCCAGAGAAAAGGAGACAGTTATCTACAAAGGAATTCCCATAAGACTGTCAGCTGATTTCTCAAAAGAGACCTTACAGGCAAGAAGGGGCTGGAGAGAAGTATTCCAGGTCATGAAAGGCAAGGACCTACATCCAAGAATACTCTATCCAGCAAAGTTTTCATTTAGAATGAAAGGGCAGAGAAAGTGCTTCTCAGATAAGGTCAAGTTCAAGAAGTTCATCACCACCCAGCCTTTATTGTATGAAATGTTAAAGGGAGTTATATGAGGTTTGGAGGAATATCAACAGGGGAGTGGTAGGGGGAGAGGGTGGGAATGGGGCACAGAACAAGTAGCATAAATGGTAGGTAGACAACAGACAGGGGGAGGTTAGAATAGTATAGGAAGTGCAGAAGCAGAAGGACTTATGTGTATGACCTATGGACAAAACTAAAGGGTGGGGAAAGGGGGGGTAAGGAGGTGGGGGACAAGAAGGGGGGGAAAGTGGGACAACTGTAACAGCATAATCAATAAAATATAGTTAAAAAAAGAAAATGAACAACTATTCCTTATAAACACCCACAACTTTGAATAAACTAAGCATCAAAACACTAAGATTTAATTACAGAAAAGGAAATTCTTTGGGGGAAAACTGTTCTTTAAGGAAATTATACATGTCCACTTACATGATATGCAATCATGATAAGATAATATTTTTTCTTAGAATTCAAACATATTGCTGAAGCTATTAACAATAGCCTTTCAGTAGTACTTTGGCAATGAAGAACAATGAAAAATGTTAGATAGGTAATGTCACACAATAACATTATCCACTGATTTAATAACTCCACTTCCAACAAAAGGCACATACGAACTGCCGTAACAACTTCCGGCCAAGATGGAGGCGTAGGTAGACACACTGTGCCTCCTTGCACAACCAAAAGAAGGACAACAACATTGCCCTGGCTGGTGTAGCTCAGTGGATTGAGTGCGGGCTGGGAACCAAAGGGTCCCGGTTCGATTCCCAGTCAGGGCACATGTCTGGGTTGCAGGCCAGGTCCCTAGTGAGGGCCATGTGAGAGGCAACCATACATTGCTGTTTCTCTCCCTCTCTTTCTCCCTCCCTTCCCCTCTCTCTAAAAATAAATAAATAAAATCTTTAAAAAAAAAAAGGACAACAAATTTAAAAAACAAAAAAACCACCAGAACTGACAAATCAAACTGTATGGAAGTCTAACAAGCAAGGAATTAAAGAAGAAATACTCATCTAGACTGGTAGGAGGGGTGGAGACGGGCAGCAAAGCAGTGGCTGGCAGAGCAGGCGGTCCCACATTTGTGTACAGATAAACTGGGAGGAACAACTGTGGAGTGAGACAAACTACCCAACCCAGGGTCCCAGCACAAGGAAATAAAGCCTCAAAACCTCTGAATGGAAAAAACCTGTGGGGGTTGAGGCAGAGGGAGAAATTCCCAGCCTCACATGAGAGTTCATTGGAGAGACCCACAGGGTCCTATAACATACACAAACCCACCCACTGTGAATGAGCATGAGAAGGGCCCAGTTTGTGGGTAGCAGGGGAAGTGACTGATAATGGGCTGAGAGCTGAATAAGCAGCATTGTTCCCTCTTGGACCCCTCCCCCACATACAGCACCACAGCACAGTTACATGGGTTGCCCTGCCCTGGCGAATACCTAAGACTCCTTCCCTTACTACGTAACAGGCATGCCAAGACAAAAAAAAAAAATGGCCCAAATAAAAGAACAGATCGAAGCTCAAGAAAAAATACAACTAAGTGACAAAGAGCCAATCTATCAGGTGCACAGTTCAAAACACAGTTCAATAAGGATGCTCACAGATATGGTTGAGTATGGTCTCAAAATAGAGGAAACAGTGAAGGCTATGAAAAGTGAAATAAAAGAAAACGTACAGGGAATCAACAGTGACGGGAAGGAAACCGGGACTCAAATCAACGATTTGGAACAAAAGGAAGAAATAGACATTCAACCAGAACAGAATGAAGAAACAACAATTCAAAAACATGAGTAGAAGCTTAGGAACCTCCGGGACAACTTTAAATGTTCTAATATACGAATCATAGGGGTGCCAGAAGGAGAAGAGGAAGAACAAAAAATTGAAAACATATTTGAAAAAATAATGAAGGAAAACTTCCCCAGTCTGGCAAAGGAAATACCAGGAAGCTCAGAGAGTCCCAAAGGAATGGGACCCAAGGAAGCACAAACCAAGGCACATCATAATTACATTACTCAAGATTAAAGATAAGGAGAGAATCTTAAAAGCAGCAAGAGAAAAGGAGACAGTTACCTACAAAGGATTTCCCATAAGACTATCAGCTGATTTCTCAAAAGAAACCATGCAGGCAAGACGGGGCTGGAAAGAAGTATTCAAAGCCATGAAAGGCAAGGGCCTATATCCAAGATTACTCTATCCAGCAATGCTATCATTTAGAATGGAAGGGCAGATAAAGTGTTTCCCAGATAAGGTCAAGTTAAAGGAGTTCATCATCACCAAGCCCTTATTATATGAAATGTTAAAGGGACTTATCTAAGAAAATGAAGATCAAAAAATACGAACAGTAAAATGACAACAAACTCAGAGCTATTAATAACCGAACCTAAAAAAAAACAAAAAAACAAAAAGCAAACTAAGCAAACAACTAGAACAGGAACAGAACCATAGAAATGGAGATCACATGTAGGGTTATGTGGCCCAACGGGCTGACAAAGCTGCTGCCAGCACTGAGGCTGGCGCTGGAGTACATCGTGCTAAGCATGGCATCTGCATAGTCGACAGCTTCCTGGGCAAGAAGACCAGGCAGCTGATCAGCCAGGAGGTGCACACCCTGCATGACCCTGGCAAGTTCACAGACAACCAGCTGGTCGGTCAGAAGAATGACTCATCCAAGAACATGTGAGGTGATAGATCACCTGGATGGAGGGCAAGGAGCCCAGCTGCAAAACTACTAGGCTGTTCATGGGCAGCATGAACGACCTAAAACACCACTGTGACAGGAAGCTGGGCACTACAAAAATCAATGGCTGGATGAAAGCCACGGTTGCTTGTTATCCAGGCAATGGAACAGAATATGCAGGTCATGTTGACAATCCAAATGGAGATGAAGGTGTGTGACATGTATATATTGTCTTAACAAAGACTGGGATGCCAAGGTGAGAAAGGTGTGAGGGTTGAACTAAATAAACCTTCTGATTCAATCAGTAAAGATGTCTTAAAGAGAGACTTTGATCCAGCAATACCCCACTTCACCTACAATAATTATTGATGCTGTTTGTAAACTTGTGACTACAAATAAATGGATACAGAAAAATAGACAACCAGATGACATATTAATAAGGAAACAAACAACGTTTTTGTGTTGCATCAGGAAGATTTGACTGTGGCTTTGTACTGCATCACTGCCTCCAAACCTGTGACTGCTTATGGGAAGAATATAAGCTATCAACTGAAAATGGTACTTACATCTACATATGAAATAAATCTGCACATGAAATAAGTGCCCTAGGTAGAATTGTTTCAGTCTTATATTTTGCCATATCTGTCATCCGTCTGAGTTCATTTCATCTCTCCCTTTTTTATATAGTCAAGTTTAAATTTGAAGTAATTTTTGTATGATCAGGTACAATTTATCAAAACTGAACTGAGGGAAAATTAGAGTATTATCCCCCAAAATAACATCAATCTATTTTTGTAAACCTCTTCATACTATTAAATTTTGCCCTAAAAGACCTCTTATGATTGTTGCCATTAACTGACAATTTTCTTTTTACTTAAAATACAGAACAGTTTAATTACCAGCTGAAAATCAGATTGTTTTCTAGTCCTGCCTTACACTAATTTGAACTCTTAAAAATTGCTGCTGTCATTTTTTTTGACATTGTTAATAATGGAACATAACAATAAAACCATCACTATTTACCACTCTAAATGTAAACGGACAGAATTCACTAATCAAAAGGCAGAGAAGCAAAACAGATTAAGAAAAAGACCCAACTATATGTGACCTGCAGAAGACCCATCTCAATGACAAAGACAGATATAGGCTCAAAGTGAATGAGATAAAAGATGAAACTTCAAGCAAACAGCATCCAGAGAAGAGCAGGGCAAGAGTACTTTTGTATCAGGACAAAACAGATTTCAAGACAAAAAAGGTAATGAGACAAAGGTGGACATTTTATAATAATAAAGGGGATAACTCATCAAGATATAATACTTATCAATATATCTGACCCAACCTGGGGCAACAAAATATGTAAAGCAATTACTAACAGACCTAAAGGGAGAAACTGACAAAAATACAATTATAGTAGGGGACCTGAATACCCCATTGATGGCAATGGATATATTACCCAGACAGAAAAAAATCAGTAAGAAAACAGTCTTAAATAACACATTAGACCACATATACATAATAGATATTTATAGAACTTCCCATCACAAAACAAAAAAATATACACTGTTCTCAGATGCAAGTGGAACATTCTCAAAGAAAGACCATATGTTAGGGCACAAAACTTGTCTGAATAAATTTAAAACTGAAATCATGCCAACTATATTTTCTGACAACAGTGTGAAAATGGAAATTAAATACAAGAGGAAAGCTGGAAAAACCAAAAATATGTGGAGATAAAACAACAAGCTACTGAACAACTATTGGGTCAAAGAAGAAATAAAAGATCAAAAGATACTTAGAGACAAATTAAAAAAAACACACCATACCAAAATTGTTGCAATGCAGCAAAAGCAGTAACAAGGGCAAATTTATAGCATTACAGGCCACCTGCCTTCAGAAACAAGAAAAATCTCAGATAAGTAATCTTACCTTAAAGAACTGTTAAAGGGACCTCAAAGGGAAAAAAGAATGAACAAAGCCCAAACACAAAATCAGTAGAAGAAAGGAAATAGTAAAAATCAGTGTGGAAATAAATAGAGAACAAAAAGACAATAGAAAAAATTAACAAAACAAAGAGCTGATTCTTTGAAAAGAAAATTGAAAAACCTCTGGCTAGACTCACTAAGGGGAAAAACAGACTTTAATAAATAAAATCAGGTATGAAAGACTAGTTACAATGGACAACACAGAAATACAAAAAATTATACAAGGACACTATGAAATGTTATATGCCACTAAATTCAATAATCTATAAGAAATTAACAAATTCCTAGAAATATACATCCTTCCTAGACTGAATCATGAAGAACTAGAAAACCTAAACAGACCAATCACTAGTAAGAAGATTGAAACCGTAATAATAAAAAAAAATCTACCAAAAAACAAAAGTCCAGGACAAGACAGCTTTACTGGTAAATTCTATCATTCAAAGATTTAATACTAATCTTTTTTAACCTATTCCTCCCCCAAAAAATGAAGACAAGAGAATACTTCCTAACTCCTTTTATGAGGCCACAATTCAATAAATTAAAACATAAAATAAAATGAAAACATTAAAAAAAAATAGAAAATTACAGGCCCATATCTCTGATGAACTTAGATGCAAAAAATCCTGAACAAAAACTAGTGTATCAAATACAATCATACATTAAAAAGACCATACATCATGATCAAATGGAGTTCATTCCAGGGATGCAAGGATGGTTTAACATCAACATCAATCAGTGTGATACACCACATTAACAAAATAAAAGATAAAGATCAAGGGTCATATCAATAGATACAGAAAAAGCATTTGACAAGATACAACATCCATTTAAGATTAAAACATTCAATTAAATGGGTATAGATGAAAGCACCTCATCATAAAAGCCATACAGGATCAATGCTGGGTCAATATCATACTCAATGGTGAAACTCTGAAAGCTTTTCCTCTATGATCAGGAAAAAGACGAGGAGGCCCACCTTACCACTGTCATTCAAAATAGTATGAGAAGCCCTAACCAGAGTAATTAAACAAAAAAAAGAAATAAAAGGTATTCAAATTGTGAATGAAAAAGTAAAACTGCCACTATTTAGAGATGACATGATTACATACTAGAAAACCCTAAAAATTCCACCAGAAAAACTATTAAAAATAACAAACAAATACAGTAAAGTTGCAGGACTCAAAATCAATATACAAAAATCTATTGCATTCTTATATACTAACAAAATATTTAAAAGAGAAATGGAGAAAACAACCCCATTTATAATTGTAACAATAAAGATACAACAGCTAGGAATAAACAAAGGGCATGAAGGACCTGTACACTGAAAACTACAAAACACTGTAAAAGAAATGAAGACACAAAGAAATGGAAAGATATTCTGTGTTCATGGGTAGGAAGAATTAACATTGTTAAAATGACAGTATTATCTAAAGCAATATAAAGATTTAAAGCAATCCCTAGCAAAATCCCAATGGCACTTTTCACAGAAACAGGAAAAATAAACACCCTCAAATTTGTATGAAACCACAAAGACCTCAAAGAGCTAAAGCAATCTTGAGAAAATAGAACAATGCTGGAGTTATCACACTGACTTCAAACTATACTACAAAGCTACAGTAATCAAACAGTATGGTACTGGCAGAAAAACAGACACACAGACCAATGAAACAGCAATTAGAGTCCAGAAATAAACCCACACATATATAGGCAACTAATTTTCAACAAAAGAGCCGAAAACATACAATGGAAAAAGTAAAGTCTCTTCAATAAATATGCAGAAAGCTGGAAAGCAACATAGAAAGGAATAAAACTATACAATCTGACACCATACACAAAAATTAACTCAAAATGGATTAAAGACTTGAATATAAGACCTGAAACAATAAAGTGCATAGAAGAAAACATAGACACTAAACTTACAGACATTGGTCTCAGAGGAGTTTTTGTGAACTTGACTAAAAAGGCAAGGGAAGTAAAAGCAAAAATAAATGAACATGACTACATCAAACTAAAAACACTTCTGTATCAACAAAACAAAAAGGTAATCAACCAAATGAGAAAAAGTATTTTCAAACGATACCTCTGAAAAGGGGCTAATATTTAATATACAACTCAACATCAAAAAATAAACAATCCAATTAAAAGATGGGCGGAGGACCTGAATAGGCAATTTTCTAAGGAAGACATACAAATGGCCAACAGCTATATTAAAAGATGCTCAACATCACTAGTCATAAGGGAAATGCAAATCCAAACCACAATGAAATACCACCTCCCACCTGTCTAAATGGTGTTATCAATAAGACAAGAACTAAGAGCGTTGGAAAAAACATGAAAAGGAAAACCTCACACACAGTGGTGGGTATGTAAATTGGCACAGCCACTATGAAAAACAGTATGGTGGTGTCTCAGAAAATTAAGATTAGAGCTACCATAAGACAGCAATCCCTCTTCTGGATATCTACCCCAAAAAATTGAAAAGACTTATTTGTAAGGACATACATACCCTATGTTCACTGCAGAATTATTCACAATCACCAAGACATAGAAACAACCTAAGTGTACCTCAACAGATGACTGGATAAAGAAGATGTGGTATTTGCCCTGGCTGGCGTAGCTTGGTGGATTGAGCGCGGGCTGCGAACTAAAGGGTCACGGTTCGATTCCCAGTCAGGGCACATGCCTGGGTTGCATGCCAGGTCCCTGGTGGGGGCCACATGAAGGGCAACCACACATGGATGTTTCTCTCCCTCTCTTCCTTCCCTTCTGTCTAAAAATAAATAAATAAAATCTTAAAAAAAAAAAAAAGAAGATGTGGTATAATGGCATAAGTACCATGGAATACTGCACAGCCATAAAAAGATGAGATATTGCTATTTGCAGCAACATGGATGGATCTTGACAGTATTATGCTAAATGAAATAAGTTGAATATAAAGGAACAAGAACCATGACTTCATGCATATGTGAGATATAAAACAAAAAGCAACAAAAAAACTCTCATATGTACAAACAGAACAGTGGTTACCAGAGAATAGGGGTTGGGGAAAAACAAAGAGGGTAAAGGGGGTCAAATACATGGTGACAGAGACTAGACTTTGGATGGTGAGCACACAATGAGTATATACAGATGTGGTAGTATAAAGATGTATGCCTGAAACTTACAAGATGTTATCATTAACCAATGTCACTCCAATAAATTTTTAAAAACCATATCATTAGAGCACAAAAGTTTTTAATTTTGATCATTCAAAGCGTTATAACTGACAATGTTACAATTTCTCAACATACTGCCTGATTAAAGTGCTAAAGGCATCACAGCCTCCCTCCTAGTTCCTCCCCTTCTGTGGAAACAACCTCTAAGGCTTCTCCCTCAATAAAAAAATTCTGATTATAGTTATCAATAAAGCAATTTTTATTACTAATAATATAAACAGTAATTTGAACAAATAAGTATTGCTAAACCAAAAACCCAGCAACTTTCTTAACTCATAAAAACATGTATCTTCCCACTGGAATTACCTCCAGCCAAAATAAATTGAGTTGGGTGCATAGCATTGATGGAACACACAGAGGCAAGGCATTCTCCATCCAGAAAAGAATGCACCCACTTTCCTGTCTCATGGAAGATTTCCACCCGTCGTGGATGGGCCATGCTGCCAACTATGACACAGTCTTCTTGTTTAGGGTCCCACACAGCTCGAAACCTGGTCAGCCATCGCCCAGTAATGGTGTTGTGCCTAGTGAAAAAAAACAATTTAAAAGACAGTGAGTGGTAAATAACTCAAGGTAGCAATGGGCAGAGAGTAAAGATGGCATTGTTCCTAAATGCTGATTTTCTCTACCAAGTTTCTTCTCTCAGTTACTGAGTTACCATCAATCTAATCTCATCCTTCCTACAAGACTAAACCTCAGGCCCTATATGTGGGTTGTTGAGATGGTTAGAGAATCATCCAGATATGTCAAGGCTGTAGGTTTAATCTCCAGTCAGGACACATACAAGAGGCAACCAATGAATGTATAAAAAAAAGTGGAACAACAAAATCAATGGTTCTCTCTCAATCTCTCTCTCTCTCTCTGTTTCTGTCTCCCTCTCTCCATCCCATCCTCCCTTCCTCTATCAATTTTTTTAAAAAAAGACTAAAACTCAGCCCTGGCTGGTGTAGCTCAGTGGATTGAGCGCAGGCTGGGAACCAAAAGGTCCCAGTTCGATTCCTAGTCGGGGCACATGCCTGGGTTGCGGGCCAGGTCCCCAGTGAGGGCCATGTGAGAGGCAAGCATACATTGCTGTTTCTCCCTCCCTTCTCCTCTCTCTAAAACAATAAATAAATAAAATCTTTAAAAAGACTAAAACTCAGGACAGAGACAATGCTTTCTGTATTTTTGAATCTTCAGTGCTGAGTGCAGTGGTTTGTTCTAGTGGATGGTCACTACATGTCTATTGAAATGGCACCTTTCTTGTTCATTATTTCCAAGCTCAATTGACTTTCCTCCTTTTGTTTAGCACATATGAATAGAAGAAGCCCTAGAAGTAAGTATAATTTGTGTAAAAGTAAGTGAATGTATAATCCAGTTCTCTCTCTCTCTTTTTTTTTAAAGATTTTATTTATTTATTTTTAGACAGAAGGGAAGGGAGGGAGAAAGAGAGAGAGAGAAACATCAATGTGTGGTTGCCTCTCACGTGGCCCCCACTGGGGACCTGGTCTGCAACCTAGGCATGTGCCCTGACTGGGAATCAAACCGGCGACCCTTTGGTTTGCAGCCCACGCTCAATCCAATGAGCTACACCAGCCAGGGAAGGTTATCTCTTTTTTAATGAAAGCTATTTCCATATTTCTATTCCACTAATAACAACCCCCCAAATCATTTTATAGTCCATACATCTCTAAAGTAAAAAATACATTTGGGGGCATAAAGAAAAAATCACAAGGAATAGCAGAAAAATGTCTGCAGAAAAAAAAATGAAAATACAACATACCAAAATTTATGGGATACTGTGAAAATAATACTAAAAAGGAAATTTATAATGGTAAACCCTTACCTTAAAAAAGATCTCAAAATCAACAACCTAACTCCACCTCAAGGAAAAGAAAAAGAAAAATAAGGAACAACCTTACTACACCTCAAAGAAAATAAGAATGAACTAAACCAAAAGTGAACAAAAGGAAAGAAATGATAAAAATGAGAGAAGAGATAAATGAGGTGGAGAATAGAAAAATAATAAAAAAACAAAGAGCTGGGATTTTTTTATTTATTTAAGATTTTATTTATTTATTTATTTTATTTTTAGAGAGAGGGGAAGGGAAGGAGAAAGAGAGGGAGAGAAACAGCAGTGTATGGTTGCCTCTCACATGGCCCCCACGGGGACCCAGCCCGCAACCCAGGCATGTGCCCCAACTGGGAATCGAACTGGGACCCTTTGGTTCCCAGCCCGCGCTCAATCCACCGAGCCACACCAGCCAGGGCAAAGAGCTGGGATTTTTTAAAAGATTGACAAAATTGACAAACCCTTAGCTAGAGTAAGAAAAAAAAGAAAATGCAAATAACTAAAATCAGAAATGAAAGAGGGAATATTAAACCGATGTCACAGAAATAAAAAGGACTATAAGAGGATACTATGAACAATTATATGCCAACAAATTGGATAACCTAGAAGAAATGGATAAATTCCCACAAACAAACTTACCAGACAGACTCATGAAGAATAAAGAGTCTAAATAGTCCTATATCTAGTAAGAAGAATAAAACATTTATCAAAGACCTCTGAAATAGCTGGAGTGGGCAGGGGTGGCGGGGTAGGACAGCTCAACATAGAAAAGCCCAGGACCAGATGACTTCACCAGAGAATCATAACAAACATTTAAAGAAGAATTAACACCAGTGCTCTTCAAACTCTTTCAAAGAATTGAAGAGGAGAAAACACTTCCAAATTCATCTATGAGGCAAGCCCTACACCCTGATACCAAACCCAGACAAGGTCTCTACAAGAAAAGAAAACTAAAGACTAATATCCCTGATGAATATCGATGCAAAAATTCTCAATGAAATACTAACAAACCAAATTCAACAGCACTCTAAAGGATTATACACCATGACCAAGTTGGATTTATACCTGGAAAGCAAGGATGGCTCAACATATAAAAATCAGTGTAAGCCCTGGCCACATGGCTCAGTTGGTTGGAGCGTCATCCCATACACCAAAAGGTTGTGCATTCGATCCCCAGTCTGGGCAACTGATTGATCTTGATCTTGATCTTTCTCTTTCTCTCTCTCTCTCTCCCTCCCTACCTCTCCAAAATCAATGAAAACATATCCTCAAGTGAGAATTTAAAAAATAAAAGTCAATGTAATATACCACATTAACACTATGAAGGACAAAAAACATATGATCATCCCAATTGATGCAGAAAAATGACTTGACAAAATTCAATTCCTCTTTATGATAAAAACACTGAACAAACTAGGAATACAAGGGCACCACTTCAACATACAGTAACACAGGCCCGTTATGAAAAGTCCATGGCTAATGTCATACGCAATGGTGAAAGACTGAAAGCTTTTCCTCTACGATCAAGAAAAGGCAGGGATGCCCACTCTTGTCACTTCCGTTCAACAGAGTATAAATCTGGTAAAACTAGAAAACTGGATAGGACTAGATACAATGATCTGCCTAACTTATGGGTCATTCACAACTTCACAGGTAACATGGAGTGTTCTGCACATGAAGTGCCACCATTAAACTGACAAACATCTGATAAGAGAGACACATTCTGAGCAGTCACATGACAGTTAATTAGATTAGAAAGAGAAATAAAAGACATCCATCCAAATTGGAAAGGAAAAGTAAAATTGTCTGTTTGTATGATCTTATATGTAGGAAATCCTAAAGATTCCACACACAAACACACTTCTCCTCTCTCTAAAATCAATAAGCATGTCCTAAGATGAGGATTTAAAAAAAAGAAAAAAGAACAACAAAGGTGGAAAGGTAGTGACCTGAAACTTACTGATTTCAAAACATACTAAAAAGTGATAGGACTAAAAACATACTAAAAGCAATAGGACATACTAAAAGCAATAATAGAATACCACTCAGTGTGGTACTAGCATAAATACCAATGTACAAACCAATGGAAAAGAATAGGAAGTCCAGAAATAAACCCTCATGTATATGGTCAAATCATCTTTGACAACAGTGCTAAGACCACGCAATGAGGAAGGACAGTCTCTTCAACAAATGGTGCTGAGAATACTGGATATCCACATGCAAAAGATGAAGTTGAACAGTAAAAATTAACTTAAAATTAATTAAAGACCTAACATAAGATCTTAAACTATAAAACTCCTAAAAGAAAACAGAGGAAAAGCTTCAGACTTTGGATTTGACAATTTCTTAAATATGACACCAAAAGCACAGGCAACAAAAGCAAAAATAGACAAATAGGACCACAACAAACTTTAAAATTCTGGCATTAAAGAAAAAAATCACCCTACAAAAAGGCATCCTACAAAATGATAAGTGTTTGCAAATCATATACTTGACAAGTGGTTAATATGCAGAGTATGTAAGGAACTCCTTCAGCTCACTAACAAAAACAAAAATAGTCCAACAGAAATGGGCAAAAGACTTGAACAGACAATTCTCCAAAGAAGATATACAAATGGCCAACAATCAAATGAAGAGATTTTTAACATCAGATTTTCAACATCATACCCATTAGGGTAATTATAAACAAAAAAGCAAAAAGAAGTATTGATGAATATATAGAAATTAGAACCTTGGTACCTTTTTTTAATTCTCATTTGAGGACATTTTTTCATTGCTTTCAGAGAGAAAGGAAGGGAGAGGGAGAAATACAGATGTGACAGAGAAACACTATTGGTTGCCTCCTACACATGCCTGGACCAGGAATCGAATCTGCAACATTTTGGTTACAGGACGACACTCCAACCAACTGAGCCATACTGGCCAGCGCAATTCTTGGTAGGAATGTAAAATGATGTGGCTGCTATGGAAAAACAGTATGGAGCCCTGACTGGTGTAGCTCAATAGATTGGGCACTGATTGCAAACAGAAAGGCCACCGGTTCCATTCCCAATCAGAGCACATGTCTAGTTTGCATGTCAGGTCCCCAGCTAGGGGAGTGCGAGAGGCAACAGATCAATGTATCTCTCACACATTGCTGTTTGTCACCCTCTCTTTCTCCCACTCCTTACCATCTCTCTAAAAGTAAAAAAAAAAAAAAATTTTAAACAGAAAAATAGTAGTTTCCTCAATTAAAAATAGAATTACCACATGATCCATTAAACCCCCCTTCTAGCATCTATTCAAAATAATTCAAATCAGGATTTGAAGAGATATTTGCACACCCATGTTCACTGCAGCATTTTTCATAATAACCAAGAGGTAGAACCAACCCAAATGTCCAACAAGAGATGAATTAAAAAAATGAGGCACGGACATACATGGAACATTATGGAGTCTTAAAAACAGGAGGAGACATAGTCACATGCTAGAACATGAGTGAACTTCCAGCATATTATGCTGAGTGAAATAAGCCAGTCACATTATGACAAATACCGTATTATATCACTCACATGAAGTATCTAAAGAGGTCAAAATGATTGAAATGGAAACTAAGGATGGTTGTACAGGTCTGAGGGAAAGGGAAGGAAGAACTAATGTTTACTGTACACAGAAGTTTCAGTTTTGCAACATGAAAAAGTTCTAAAAATCTGTTGTACGACAATGCAAATATACTTAACACTATTGAACTGCACACTTAAAAATGGTTAAGGTGGTTCATAACCACAAATAAAAATAAATTAAAATTGTAAAAATACATATGGGGCTCCTTACAGCTCTCCAAAGCAAAAAGAAAAGTACTGCCCTTTTACTCTCTATACCTTAATACCATTAACTGCCCTTTCTTATTAAAGTATGGACCACAGAGAACCAAATTTCCCACTGTCACTCAATGGTGCTATCTTTAGTGAAAATTCATACTGACCCCAGATTCATTATCTTAATTTTTTTAAAAAATACACACTAGACTCTTCCCAAAAGCAGCGAGAGGTGACCTCTGAAAATGGTTTGCTATTCACTTGACCCAGAAAACCCCACAAAATCATGCAAATCAAGGGGTTCAAATCTTCATGTTCACTTTAAGAACACTTGTGAAAATGTCCAGGTCATCAAGGGTATGCACATCCGAAAAGCCACCATGTATCTGAAGGGTGTCATTTTACAGAAGCAATGTGTGCCATTCCGTCATTACAATGGTGGAGTTGGTAGGTGGGCCCAGGCCAAACAGAGGGGCTAGACACAGGGTTGGTGGCACAAAAAGAGTGCTGAGTTTTTCCTGCACATGCTTAAAAGTGCAGAGAGTAATGCTGAACTTAAGGGTGCAGATGTGGATTCTCTGGTCCTTGAGCACACCCAGGTGAACAAAGCTCCCAGGATGCAGCGTAGACCTCACAGAGCTCCTGGGCAGATGAGCCACACAGGAGCTCTCCCTGCCACACTGAGATGACCTTCCTGACAAAAAGCAGGTTGTTCCTGAGCCAGAAGAGGAGGTTGCACAGAAGAGTAAGACGTCCCAGAAGAGACTGAAGAAACGAAAACTTATGGTCTGGGAGTAAATTCAGCATAAAATAAATACTAAAAAAAGTAAAAAAGTAATAAATGCATAAATAAAAATACACATTAGAAATAAAGAGACTTCCGGCAAGATGGAGGCATAGGTAGATACACTGTGCCTCCTCACACAACCAAAAGAGGAAAAACAACAATTTAAAAAAAAAAAAACAGCCAGATCTGACAGAAAATCGAACTGAGTGGAAGTCCAACAACCAAGGAGTTAAAGAAGACGCGTTCATCCAGACCGGTAAGCAGGGTGGAGCTGGGCTGGAAGTGCGTGGCAAGCAGGGCGGACGTGCAGCGAGCCGGGCGGTGAGCGCACCGCAGGACGGCAGTTTGTGGGGCGGTACCGGCAACGCTGCAGCTGCCGGGACAGACCCGCGGCAGACGTGCCTGACCAAAACGTGGCCAGCACCCGGCCCACCCGGACCCAGCGGGGCTGAGGTTGGTGCACCGGGCGGGCCCTCATTCGTGTGTAGATAAACCGGGAGAAAAAGCTGGGAGCGGAGCGGACTGAGCAGCAACCCACCAACTCGGGGAAATAAGACCTCAAACCACCAATTGAGGGCACCTGTGGGGGCTGAGGCAGCGGAGGGAGGAACTCCCGGCCTCACAGGAGAGTTCGTTGGGGAGACCCACGGGGACTTGGAACTGTGCAGGTTTGTCCACTCACCCCGGAGCCAGTGCAGGGGGGCCCAACTTGCTTGTGGGTAGCAGTGCGGAGAGTGGAGCAAGCGCCAATGTTCTCTCAAGACCCACCCCCACAGGCTGCGTCACAACACAGTAACGTAGTTGACCCACCCCCACAGACATCATCACAAAATAGCGACATGAGTTGACGCGCCCTGGTGAATACCTAAGGCTCCGCCCCTTAAAGTAACAGGCGCACTGAGGGAAAAAAATGGCCCAAATGAAAGAACACATCAAAGCTCCAGAAAAAATACAACTAAGTGATGAAGAGATAGCCAACCTATCAGACGCACAGTTCAAAGCAGTGGTAATCAGGATGCTCACAGAATTCGACGAAAAATTGTCGCAATTACTTGAACAAATGAAGGATAATATAAAGGAAATGAGGGGAAATCTCCAGGGAACCAATAGGGATGAGAAGGAAACTGGGACTCAAATCAATGGAGTGGACCAGCAGAAAGAAAAAAACATCCAACCAGAAAAGAATGAAGAAACAAGAATTAAAAAAACTGAGGAGAGGCTTAGGAACCTCCAGGACATCCTTAAACGTCCCAACATCTGAATCATAGGGGTGCCAGAAGGAGAAGAGGAAGACCAAGGGATTGAAAACTTATTTGAACAAATAATGATGGAGAACTTCCCCAAGCTGGTGAAGGAAATAGACTTCCAGGAAGTCCAGGAAGCTCAGAGAGTCCCAAAGAAGTTGGACCCAAAGAAGAACACACCAAGATACATCATAATTACATTACCCAAGATTAAAAATAAGGTGAGAATCTTAGAAGCAGCAAGAGAAAAGGAGATAGTTACCTACAAGGGAATTCCCATAAGACTGCCAGCTGATTTCTCAAAAGAGACCTTGCAGGCAAGAAGGGGCTGGAGAGAAGTATTCCAAGTCAGAAAGGCAAGGACCTACATCCAAGAATACTCTATCCAGCTAAACTCTCATTTAGAATGGAAGGCAGATAAAGTGCTTCTCAGATAAGGTCAAATTCAAGGAGTTCGTCATCACCCAGCCTTTATTGTATGAAATGTTAAAGGGATTTATATAAGAACATAATCAGCAAAAGAAAAAAGCAAGCAAAATATAACCAGAGACACTGAAATTAAGAACAATCTGACAGTAACCAGAGGGGTGGGGGGAAAGGACAATGAGGGGAAGGGTTTTCAGGAACTACTATAAAGGACACAAGGACAAAACCAAGGGGGGAGGGTGGAAGCAAGGGGGGGAGGTGGGTTTGGCTGGGGTTGGGGGATGTGGTGGGGGGAAAATGCAGACAACTGTAAATGAACAACAATAAAGTAATTTAAAAAAAATACACACTAGAAACTAATAAACTAGAATAAAGTTTGAAAACAGGAACTTAAGAAAGAAGTTTGTGAAACAGAAACAAATACACTTACATGTAGCCTCTATAGGCTATAAAACTCCTGAAGCAACAATCAACATTTATTGCTCACCCTGTTCCCACTTCATAAATAAAGATAGAGAGGGATGTCTAGGAAAAAGGCATCCAGTAAAGCTTGGTGTAAAATAGATACATTAAAAGTAGCAGATATAAAGAGAGGGTAACCAAAGAAATAAAGTAAGTGAGAGGGTCCTCGTCAACAAGTAAGTAGTTACCACCTTTTTTAATAACATAACATGAATAATGAAGTTTGGAATAAAGTCATTCACCTTAGCCAAAAATAACCACCCAGCTGCAGAGAACAGCTGCTGACTGGAAGAGATGGAACCTCTTTATAAACACAGGGAACCTGGAAGCAAGAACCCTTTCTGAACTGGAGAGGAAGTAGCAACCTGGGACGCTTACATGACGTAACACAACAATCAGACCTATTACATCTCCTGACAATCAGTGTCGAGTGCATGTACTCCAACAAACAGCTCATAGTAATCCAGGGTCTACATTATTTGGCATCTGGAAACTTACCTGATGGTGGTGAGGAGAGGAATCTGAGAGGATATACAGCTGCTGTCAAAGATTCTGCAAAATAAAGAACAAGAATAAAGTAATGCTCTTTTTATTGTTTCTTTCAAATTTTCTGATATAACATCAGTGTGTTTAATAACCTTTCATTGGTTCATGACATGAAATATGATTGTTATTGTAAAATATATAGAATCAGGATCTAATAGGTCTCAGCTAATACATTTAATAAAAACTATAAATATTATAAAATTCAATGCTTATTGTATAGTGTAGAAATAGTTTATTTAAACACTATTACTCCAAACTTAAAATGTATACTCTAAAGCACAGGTGTCAAACTCAGTTTCACCAGGGGCCACATCAGCCTTGCGGTTGCCTTCAAAGGGCTGAATGTAATTTTAGGACTGTGTAAATGTAACTACTCCTTAATTAAGTGAAAGCTCGGTGCTGCTGCCAGGTAGAAACAAGGTGCCAGGCCGGGTTCGGCCCACGGGCCTTGTGTTTGCCACCCGTGCTCTGGATTCTAAACTATATTCAGATTCACAATAATATAGGTCATACATAAGGGATGTGGTCTAAAAATGTACAAATAATCTAAAAGTACATGAATGAATCAATAGCCATTTTCTCATGAGACTCATCAGTTGAGGGCCTGGCAGTGACATTTCCAGGTGCTTGTGAGAATTAGACCCAGCCAAGGGGAAGAGGTCTGGTGAGGCGGCTGGAAGAGCCCAGAAGCCTCCATCTACCAGGTACGCTGGCAGAAAGAAACGAACCACATCACCACCACCTTCCCCCTTCTCCTCATACCTAGCTATTCCACTGCAGTTTCTTGGGACTAGAATTTATTGCCTAATTAGATTACCAGAAAGCCAATCCCTAACAGCTAATGTAACGAGAGTAAACTCTATAGTGCAAATGAGCAGGAATGAGACAAACAGGTAGCTCGTGAGACAAAGGATACTGTGTAGGTGGAAAGCAAACACTGAGCTGCCACTGCCTGGTGACTAAATCTCTTAAGTGTACCACCTGGTAACGTGCAAAGACTTTACTAGAAACAAATGACACACGCTACACACTGCAGATGAGCTCTTTCCAACAGATGGGTCTAAACAGAAATCAGGTGCCTTTCTAGAGCCTGGCTCACAGTCTACATTCAACGGATCCTTGATGAATAAATAATGAATGAATTCCAAAATCACTTAAGGTAAAATTCTCATAAATTGAGAAATGCTTGAATGTTAAGCAAAATCAGGGACTCAAGAAGAGAACACAATCGTTTTTCTTTGTGGTTGCATTAACATCTCCACATCTTTTTTTGTTGGCATTATTTTCTATTTTTGGTTCAACTGATTTACTTACATTTTTAAATCCGCTTTTTGGAAGTAGCTATAGAAAGGTACGGAAGCTGAAACCATAACACTGTATCTACTAGTCTATAAAGAAGCCCAGCTTTTGTATCTTTTCTGCCTGCACATGTCCTGGGGCTCTGCAACTTCCATTCAGCACTTTGCTTGTAGGGTAGAACCTACTATCCCCAAAGTAAGAGCTTCTCCCTGCACTAAAATTACTTCCTTTTCAAGATTATCACAAGCCGGCTTTCATTGGGATTTCTGGGATTGTTCACTGCTGAAAGGGAGGCCTGACATCAATTCTCCAGGTTAGCTACAGACCTTCCCTGCCAATCTCAAGGACATTTCCAGACATAAAAACTGCTGAAAAGCCATTGAATATAGGTCACTGACCTTCAGAAACTTATCTATAGCTATAAAACAATAACACTAGTGAATGCACAGGGAGCAGCAGTAAAAAAAGCTACTGGTTTATTGACACAGTAACTACAGACACTTTAGATTCTTTAACAACCTATTTCTGTCTTTCCAATTTACCTCAGCTTACAATCAGCACATGTGGTCACTATTCTGTTGCCAGTAAAAGGTGAAAAATAAGCAGAAGCAATGCTCTTTGTGTGTTCAGTCAAAGAAATCAAAGGCTGGCTTCCCTTGGGATTCAGGCGCCTAGCATCGTAAAGATGAACATCGCTGTAATAAAAAAAATGATTCAGTGTTACCACAGTCCATGTAGTAAGCCTCTAGAATAGTGTATAGAAAAATTAGACACTCAAATACTCACTACATTGAAGAACAATTAAGATAGAACTTCTAATCTTCTGTATTAATTTTACAAACACTAGTAAAGTTAAAATTTTAGAAAAATTCCAAAAACCACAGCATGACAATGTAACCAGTGGGGATAGACAGACAAGAATCCAGTTGGTTTTCCAATCTCTCCAAGAAAAAAAATGAACACAGACCAACAAGTTATAGGTCACATATAACTTTTTTTTACAAGTTTTCTTCTCAAAAGATCAGAAGTAAATGCATATAATGCTAAGGAAAATAAAAATGTGTACCTGTTTCAACACTTTCAATGTTTATTATATCCAAAAGAATATCTCATTTTTAAAAAATGATACTCAAGCCCTGGCTGGTGTGGCTTAGTGGACTGAGTACTAGTGAACCAAAAGGTTCCTGGTTTGATTCCCAGTCAGGGCACATGCCTGGGTTGTGGGCCAGGTCCTTTCCCCACTCTCTAAATAAATAAAATCTTTAAAAAAATGATACTCAGAAAAACTCTGTGTAGAAAGGAAGATTATCCAGCTGTGGGTATCATGAAAATCAGATGTCTTTTACAATAAAACTGAAACATTTTTCCTAACATTAAAAGGCCTGAATCATAAAATTTTATGAAGAACATACCTCAATCCTGCAGTTATGAAATACTGCCTATGCACTGGGTGGACATGAACAGTTCTTATTTTTCTCATAGAAGAATTGACAAGTTTCTCATAAGAAGTTCCAGGTGTCCGTCTATCCACCAATGACATACTTCCATCCCAGTGTCCTACTATTAGAGAGGAGGCATCTTCTGCCAAGAAGTCAAAGGAGGAAAAGCTACTTCTCTCGTTTCTGTATACCTAAGGATATAAGTAACCATCAATTTTATATAACTCTTCTTTTAAAGAAAGCCAGTGCATAAATTCTTTCATTCAAAAGTTATCAAGCCCTGGCTGGTGTGGCTCAGTGGATTTAGCACTGGACTGGGAACCAAAGGGTGGCTGGTTCAATTCCCAGTCAGTGCACATGCCTGGGTTGCAAGCCAGGTCCCCAGTATGCAACGTGTGAGAGGCATCCACACACTGATGTTTTTCTTCCTCTCTTTCTCCTTCCCTTCCCCTATCTCTAAAAACAAATAAATAAAATCTTTTTCTTAAAAAGTTATGAAACACTTTACCCAAACAACCTCATTTATCCTCCATCATTCTCATAGGAAACACAGGGCAAAATGATTATCCCCATTTACAGAGATGGAAACTGAGGCACTAATCAGCTGCGAGACTCACCCAAATCAAATGGCCCATCCAACTATGTCAAGGCTACATCCCAAGTCTCTTAAATCCAATAAACCTGAGTTGCAGATCTACCCTGTGAAACTTAATAGGCAATTGACTGAATTTGAATTCTACCCAACTGAAATACCTTAAATAACAAGTTATTTTGCCAATCAAGTCCAAGATATATGGCTGAATGCTCACCTACCCTTGGTGGAAGTAAGTATAAAGACATACAAAATTTTGACAGCTGAGCAGGATACATCTATCAAAATATCTAATGCTCATACCTAATAATTTCACTAAGATATAAATAAGGATGCCTACTGCAAAACTGCTTACAATAGTAATAAGAGATAATCTAAATGTCCACCAAGAGATGCAGTCAAATAAATGGTACATCTCTACTTTGAAATACTGGACAATGATAAAAAGAATAGGGTAGATTTGTACTACAAGGTGCCCAAGATATACTAGTAAGTGCAAAAAGCAAGTTGCAAAAAAGTATGTATATAGTATGAATCCATACTATACTAGTGCAAAGAAAAAAAATCCGTGTCTATATGCCTGTAAGCATATGTGCACTTTCTGGAAATACACCCAAGATATACAAGGACGGGAGAATGGGGAAAGGGAAGATTTGTTCTGCATACCCTACTTACAACAAATGTTTTATCATGAACGTGTACTATCATTTTAATCACCTATAATCCACTATCGCTTTGGGTTCGGGGTTCACACACATAAGGATTAAAAAATAAATGTAAAATGTGTCAGTACTCAACTGAGAGAGGATGACCACAATTCTCATTGTTGAATCATGAATTGCTGCTGACTTTCAGTTTTAATAACAAGTATTATAAACTGAGATTATCAAAGTAATATACCAAAGGCATCCCAACCACCATATACCCAAAAAAACCCACAAATGAAACTTGAAGTATTCAGTCAGTATATTAAAATGATTAAGTGCAAAGGCTTTGGAGTCAGATAGACCCAAGTGCAAATTCTAGTTCTGCCATTTATGTCCTTGAGCAAGCTAATAGACCTCTTTACCTGAGTTTTTCAACTGTTAAATGAGGGATAACATTACCTACTATTTCATAAGGTGTTATAGAGCTTAACAACATATAAAAAAGCACACTCAAGTTAATGCCTAACACAAGGTAATTGTTCAATCAGTAGTATCAGGAACAAAGTACTAACACATGCAACATTATGAATGAATCTTAAAAGTGTCAGGCTAGGTGAAAGAAACCAAACACAGAAAGCTACATACCAAATGATTCCATTTACTTGACATTCTATAACAGGCAAAATTACACGGACACAGTAAGCACATCAGTGGTTGCCAGGGACTTCGGGAAGGGAGAGGAGGCTGACTACAAAAGGTCACTAAACCTACATCTAAGTTTCACAAAGATTAAATTCAATGTTAAGGAAAGAGTTTGATTTATGAGAATTCTCTTATTAAGGAACTCTAATATGGTTAAGCACCTCAACTGATATGTTTGTTATAAGCATTAAGTAGTAGACATTTAAGTAGTAGGCCAAAACATAATCACTGGGATCCAACAATGTGAGGATTCCCCAGGCCTCTGGCCAACTCTGCCAGAGATCACACTGGTTAGAAAACCTCCAAGAAGTAAGTAGCCTGGTGGTGATCTAGGTAGTGCCTCTGGGAGGATGAGTGGTCATGAGTATGAGCCCAATATCTTTCAGCTATTCTTAAACAGGGATTTAGACCAGCAGGGTTTAGACCAGCCCAGCGAAAGACCTTATCCTTAACAATAAACGTGGATAAACTTCGTTACACATCAACTTGACCTAAGATCTTCTCCATAAAACAGCCTGGATATCTGTTCCTTACCAGAACACAATTATATGACATCCAATGGCAGATTTTCATTCTAATGCCAGCAGACATATTTCATCTAATTTCATCCTCATGACAACCCTATAAGATACTATCCTATTTTACAACTATGGAAAATGAGCCACAGAGAGGTTAAGTAACTTGCCAGGGTTACACTAGTAGTAGTAGATGGTTTGGGACTTAGGAGGTATAGTTCCAAAGTCACTACCATCTTACCCAATCTGACTGGTATAATAATTATTCATGTGACACTTCATAAAGAATCCAGAATATCATCTGAGATCAACATGTGAACATATTAACATTTACCTCTTCAAAAACAGCCTTGGAAAAATCCCCACAGCGTACTGTACCATCATAGCTCAGTGACAGTATGTGAGCCGGATTGGCGGGTGAGAAGTAAAGACAGCTCACTGGCTGACTGTGGGGTTGAAAGACATAAACTCCATCTTCTTTAGGTTGGTGAGTCTGGAAGAGAGTTGGGGGAGGGGACAGGGACAAAAACTAGTGAAAAGTAGTAATAGTTTCTATGTCATGGTGTCATTAAACAATTTACATCTGTATTATATTGTCTTTACTTAGTCTATCATTGTACCTACCTCCCACTCAGAAAATCAGAACTAGAAAGTTTATACTATCACTAAGCTACTTCTTGTCTAATTTTCAGTCCAACAAGAAGTCACATTTATTTTAAAAGTTTCATTCTTTTTGAAATTAGATAGCTTTTTCATTATACAAAGGAAAAAACATCACCACTTAGGATAACTGCAGTTATTAAAACTGTCAGGACATGAGAGTTCTACTTTTTATGTTACACACAGTACTATTCCTTACCACACAAAAAAAACAACAAAACAAAACAGTATCAATACCATTACCATTTTGCTTCCTAAGTATGCTGCTATGTAATATGGGTACACCTAGCATTCTTGGAATAATTTTCACAAGGTATTAGGTACTGGAACAAAATGAGAGTTTAGAAATATTTTATCCTCTAAATATACCATGAAAGTGCATGTATTTAAGTTTCCACATTAATATTTTATGTGTAAAAATCTTCATTTCCACAACTGGATTAAATCTTCACTTTTGTGATTTGACTAACATATTCTATGCCATATATCATATATGAACCAAAGCAACTATCATCTCCAAATCTGGTTGAGTTTCCTCCAAAATACTCCACCATTTTTGTTTTCTTCTTTTTTAATTTTTTATTATATTTTACTGATTATGCTTTACACTTGTTCCAATTTTTCTCCCTTTTCCCCCCTCCACCTGGTACCCCCTTCCCTCCAGGAATTCCCCTCTTAGTTCACGTCCATGGATCATGTGTGTAAGTTCTTTGGCTTCTCCATTTCCTGTACGATTCTTAACAAGCCCCGTCTGTTCTGTACCTACCAATTATGCTTCTTAATCCCTGCACCATTTCCCCCAATCTCTCTCTTCACCCACCCAGCTGATAACCCTCCAAATGATCACGGTATTTATGATTCTGTACCTATTCTGGTTGTTTGCTTATTATTTTTCTTTTTTTAGATTTAGTTGTTGAGAGTTGTGAATTTGTTGCCTTTTTAATGTTCCTTGTTTTGATTTTCTTTTTCTTAAATAAGTCCCTTTAACGCTTCCTGTAATAATGGCTTAGTGGTGATGAACTCCTTTTGCTTTACCTGGTCTGGGAAGCACTTTATCTGCCCCTCCATTCTAAATGATAGCTTTGCAGGATAGAGTAATCTAAATTTTAGGTCCTTGTTTTTCATCACTTTGAATACATCTTGCCAGTCCCTTCTTGCCTGCAAAGTTTCTTTTGAGAAATCCGCTGATAGTCTCATGGGAATTCCTTTGTAGGTAACTCTCTTTTTTTCTCTTGTTGCTTTTAAGATTCTTTATCTTCAAGCTTTGGCATTTTAAATTATGATGTATCTTGGTGTGTCCCTCTTTGGGTCCAATTTGTTTGGGACTCTCCGTACTTCCTGGTCTTGTATATCTATTTCCTTTGCCAAATTAGGGAAGTCTTCTTTCATTATTTTTTCAAATAAGTTTTCAATTTTTTGCTCTTCCTCTCCTCCTCCTGGAATCCCTATGATTCAGACGTTGACATGTTTGGAGGTGTCCCAGAGGTTCCTAAACCTATCCTTGTTTTTTTGAATTCTTGTTTCTTCTTTTTGTTTTGGTTGAATGTTTATCTCTTCTTTATGTTCCAAATAGTTTGGTTTGAATCCCAGCTTCCTCCCTTTGTCTGTTGGCTTCCTGTGGATTATCCTTTATTTCATTTAGTGTAACCATTATTTCTTCCTTTATTTTTTTGCTACACTCAAAAAGTTCTCTGAGCATCCTGATAACCAGTGTTCTGAACTCTGCATCTGATAGGTTGGCTATCTCCATTCCACTTAGTTCTTTTCCTATGGTTTTATTCTGTTCTTTCATCTGGGCCATATCTCTTTGTCTCCTCAATTTGGCAGCCTCCCTGTGTTTGTTTCTATGTATTCGATAGAGCTGCTTTCACTTCCTGTCTTAGTAGTGTGGCCTATGTAGAAAAGGCACCTGTAAGTTGTGTGAGGCAGAGCCTTAGATAATTGCTGGGAGGGGGGAATCTGCTTCATCACTTTGTGGTTTTGTTGGGAGGGCTCAGAGAGGGGACAATGCCACTACCTGACTTCTGGCAGTTCGGCTGGCATTCGCCCCATCTCCAGTCACTTCACCCTCTTAACCAATGTGCAGCCAGTGCCCTTCCATCTGCTGCCCTGGTAGTGAATCCTGGAGTGGGTAGGTTTGCATACATTCTAAGACCATACTGGCCCTGTAAGCAGCAAAACCCAGGCAGTTTTTTCTGCTGCCCCAATCCCCACTGGTTTTTACAACCAGAAGTAATGAAGATCTATCCTCCCAGTGCTGGAACTCTGGGCTGCGCAGCCTGGGGTTAGGATCGCTCACTCCAAAAGCATCCCTCCCATCCATTCTGCCGCCACCACTGCCATCACCACCTTTTGGCACCACACTGCCTTTCCACCCCTCTCTGCGACTCCACCCCTCTGGAGGAATGTGTCTTCTTTAAATCCTTGGTTGTCAGACTTCCATACAGCTTAATTTTCTGGTGGTTCTGGGAGTTATTAGTTTTGCAATCTTGTAATTCTTTCTATGGTTGCGCAAAGAGGTAAAGTGTGTCTACCTATACCTCTGTCTTAACCAGAAGTCTATTTTAAAATTTAAAATAAAAAGAAGAATTTATAAGGAAAAGAAAGGCGAAATATTACAACCACACATACTCTTCCTATCCAAAGTTTACCGCTGTTATCATCTTGGCATATTTGTTTATAGATTTTATTTTTTAGAAAAATAAAACTCTCCATTGTTATAAGGAACTCAACACAAAAATATACAAAGTTTTTAAAAATCACTCCAAATCCAAAATTACCATTAAAATACTAAGTGATCATTACACATATCATTATATGTACTTATACATATAGAATGACAGAGAAGAAATTTAGAAAAAAAAATAAGACCATGCAACACATGCCATTATTAAAAGTATTAAATTCAGCTATACTTCAAAATAATAAAAGAAAATCAGGCTGAAGGAATTTTTGAACTTCTGGTATTTCTTTACAAACTATATCTCCTAAAACAGAAAAAGCATAATACATAAAGCAGTTGCAGTCATTATATATTTTTTATTTTTAACTATGTCTCAATTTTAGATGATTTCTATTGATCAAGACATTACTCTCATCCCTCTTCAATTTCCTTTCTCCATCTCTATATTTTATTATTATTTTTTATCCTCACCAGAGGACATGCTTATTGACTCTAGAGAGAGGGGAAGGGAGGGAAAGAAAGAGGGAGGAAAACATCAATGTGAAAGAGAAACATTGATTGGTTGCCTCCCACATCTGCCTGGACTGGGGATTGAACCTGTAACTTAGGTATGTGTCATGACTGGGAATCCAACCTGCAACCTTTCGGTGAACCTGTAACTTAGGTATGTGTCATGACTGGGAATCCAACCTGCAACCTTTCGGTGAACCTGTAACTTAGGTATATGTCATGACTGGGAATCCAACCTGCAACCTTTTGGTTTACAGGACAATGCTCCAACCAACTGAGCTATACAGGCCAGGGCTGTTACATTACTTTTATTTTGTCCAAGCAAATCACATTTACATTCACTTCTGTAACCATAATTCATACAGTTGTTTTAGTTCTGCATGTAAATGGAGTCAATGTTTATCACCAATTCTTTTGTCAAGCTTCTCCATTCCTGAATTCATTTTGATTTACTCTTAATTGGCTGAGATTTACTGTCAAGCTGTTCTCTCCCAGATGAGCTCATAGGTCTTAAATTTTTTTAGTTTTTTCACATGTATGAATATCTACCTACTGCCTTTACATTAGAAAAAATATCTTGGGCTGGGTAAGTACTGGAACCATACTTCCTTCCCTCAGAATTTTATAGACATATGAAATGTTGCTGTAGAAAACTGAGGCAAGCCTGGCTTTTCCCCTTGAATATAACTTGTTCTTTTCTCCCTAAAGAATTTTTTATCCTTAAAGTCTCAAATTTTTCTAGAACTTGGTGTACACATTAAATCTACAATTCAATCCTGTCTTTTCAGGAAAATACGCTTAAATGTATCTTCTGTTCCATTTTGGTGTTCTCTTTTTTCCTTTCCTTTACTATTGGTTTGTCTCTTAAAGCCTTTTTTCATCTGTGATATTACTTTGAATCTTTCCTTAATGTCTTTAATTTCCAGCAATGTCTACTCTGTTCCTTGCTTTTGCCTAATTTACTAGCTCCACTGATCTTCAATTTGCTTCCTTAATCCTGCAATCTCCTTTTTCATCTCATTCTGTTGTTTTATTATCTCTTCCTTGAGTTTTATTTTACCTGATTAATGTTATTAACTCTCTCCATAGCAGCACTGTCCAAAAGAACTTTCTAAGATGATAAAAATGTTTTCTTTATGTACTGTCCAGCATGGTAGCCACTAGCTAAGTGCAGATATTAAGCATTTGAAATATGCCTACTGTAAATGAAGAACTAGATTTTCTATTTTAATTAATTTAAATATAAATAGTACCATATTACTAGTGCAGTTCTATACTAGTGCTGCTCTACTAGTGGAACAACTGAGAAGAATTTCCTTCTTTTCCTTAAGTTTTTTCTTCTTCTAGGTCTGTCTTTGTATGCTAGGTTCTTTTGTTGTTTTTGCTATAGTGTTTGTCTAGTTGCCATGCCATTTCTTTTCATTTTCATCATGCTTGAATTGCTCTGTCCTTATTAGTTGCTCTGATATAACATATTGACTCTTTCTCCTAGTATCTCATACCAGTTCAGTTTTTCCTCAGAAAAGGACAGACTTTTCTGTTAGCCAGAAAAAAGAAGGGGGCAGGCGGGGGGAGGTGGACAGTTGGTTTCAGCTGAAACAATAAGCAATATTTTTTGTAATTCTTAGTCTCTGAGATTTTGTTCATTATTTTATACCAGGATTCATACCACGTACTTGGCAAAGTTGGGTGGGAGGTGGCTTACAAGGGAAAACCCCCAAAAAACCTACAATTTATTTTTTTAACTGTGTATTTATTCTTGTTTAAATTTCAGTCACCTTCAAAGTACTCTCTATTTGACACAATACACCTATCAAGATGTTTTTTCCACTGTTCAAAACAGTTTCTGAACTCATCGATTTTGATGACTTTTAGTGCTTCTGCTGTTTTTTGTTTCACCTCTTCCACATCAGCAAAATGTTCCTCTTTGAGGACTTTTTTCATCCAGGGAAACAAAAAAAAAGTTTCTTGGGGCAAGATCAGGTCAACAGGAAGGGTGGGGCACAGGGGTCAGGCCGTTTTTGGTCAAAAACTGAACGCCCAGCATGGTGTGGGCAGGTGTGCTCACCCATAGTAAAATGGGCAAATGTGTTGAAAGAGTCTTTAAAAAAATTCATTGAAGCCAAACAGAGCCTCTCAAACAATGCAAGCTGGTACATAAATGGGTTCCTAGAACACTCATCTGGCAAGGGGAAGCCTGTAATACAAGAGGCCCACCCTCCAGAAGATAATTCCAGGGATTTTGGGGTGACCCCCTCATATACTACTCCGTAGACCAAGAAAATCTCCTTTGGAGAGAGTCCTATTATTCTCACTCTTCACCCCTGTTTCTCCCCATTTTTCCCCAGCAGCCATTTCCTCATTCTTAACTAAAGAGAAAAAACATATGACATCCACTCATGTGCTTCTCTCTAGTTTTGAGAATATAGGTGAAATGTCAAGGTTTGGTCAATTCACCAGTATGGATTTTGGGGGTAGGGCATGGTAGAAGCTAAACCATGCTGTGCCCCTGCCACCTTGGCTACAGTATTTGTTCCTATACTGATAACTAATGTTTTATTATTATATATTATTGATTATATTATTACAGTTGTCCCAAATTTCCCTCTTTGTCCCCCTCCACCCAGTCCTGCCCCACTTCCTCATGTAATCCCCATACCATTCTCCATGCCCATGGGTCCTGTACATATGTTCTTTGGCTACTCTATTCCCCATGTCTATTCAGTAACTACCAATTTGTACCTCTTAATCCTTTCACCTTTTTCACCTATACGCACCCCTCCCCCCAACCCCACCAACCCTCCTCCCATCTGGCAACCATAAAATGTTCTCTGTATCTATAACTCTGTTTTTGTTCTGCTTGTTGGTTAATTTTGTTTTTTAGATTCAATTGTTGACAGATATGTATTTTTTGCTGTGTTATTGTTCATATTTTTTACCTTCTTCTTAAAGAAGACCCTTTAACATTTTATATAACACTGGTTAGGTGGTGATGAATCCTTTAGCTTTTTCTTCTCTAGGAAGTTCTTTTCTGTCCTTCAATTCTAGATGATAGCTTTGCTGGGCAATCTTGGTTGTAGGTCCTTGCTTTTCAGCACTTTGCATATTTCTTGCCAATCCCTTCTAGTCTGCAGTTTCTTTTGAGAAATCAGCTGTCAGTCTTACAGGGCCTCCCTTTTAGGTAACTAACTGCTTTTCTCTTACTGCTTTTAAAATTCTCTCTTTGGATTTAACTCTTGTCATTTTAATTATGATGTGTCTTGGAATGGGCCTCTTTGGGTCCATATTGTTTGGGACTCTCTGTGCTTCCTGGGTTTGTATGACTATTTCCTTCACTAAGTTGGGAAAATTTTCTTTCATTATTTTTTCAAATAGGTTTCAAATTTCTTGCTCTTTCTCATCTCCTTCCAACATCCCTATTGTGGGAATGTTAGTACGCTTGAAGTTGTCCCAGAGGCTTCTTACACTATCCTCATTTATTTGGATTCTTTTTTCTTCTTGCTGTTCTGATTGGTTGCTTTTTGCTTCCTCATGTTCCAAATTGCTGATTTGATTCTTGGCTTCATCCACTCTACTGTTAATTCCCTGTAGATTGTTCTTTATTTCAATTACCATATCCTTTGTTTCTGACTGAATCTTTTTTATGCTGCTGAGGTCCTCACTAAGTTCTTTGAGCATCCTAATAACCAGTGTTTTGAACTCTGCATATGATAGATTGCTTGTCTCCATTTTGTTTAGTTCTTTTTCTGGAGTTTTGGTCTGTTCTTTCATTTGGACAATGTTTCTTTGTCTTCTAATTATTGCAGCCTCCCTGTGTTTGTTTCAGTATTATTAGGTAGAGCTACTATGTCTCCCAGGTTTGATAGAATGGCTTAATGTAATAGTTGTCCTGTAGGATCCAGTGGCACAGCCTCCCCTAATACCCAAGCTGGGTACTCAAGGTACACCCACTGTGTGGGCTGTGTACACCCTTCTCTTACAGTTGACATTTGATTGCTGTTGGCACGCCCAAGGTCACCCACCACCTGTGTTCTGTCTTGGGTCACACAGCATTAGCTAAAAAGCAATCTGTAGATGACTGCTACTTATGCTGGGCTTGGAGGTGCTACATTAAGTTTTTAAAGTGCACTGCATTAAGTTATATTTCTTCCTTATTATTTTGTAATTATTTTTTCTGATTGACTATCTTTTTTAAGTGTACTGCATTAAGTTATATTTCTTCCTTATTATTTTGTAATTTTTTTCTGATTTGACTATCTTTTGCTCATTCAATGGGAAAATTCCACCCCCCACCCCATTTCAAACTAAACATATCAGGTTAAGAGCATTCTACTTTAAACCTAAATGAGTCCAGGAGCAGGTTGTTTTGGGCCTAGAAACAACCATCTATGCACACTAGATTGGTGTAGGAAAACTGGAAGTACAAGCATCAGTTAAGACTACTATAATAATCCCAAAAAAAGGAGATGGGCTCTGGCCAAACATGGTGGCTGTAAGGATGGAAAGAAAGGGGCAAAAACATTCCTATACTAGAAATAAGGATTAAAGGGAACACCCAGCTTAAAACTCCTCAAGCGTTTCTGGTTGCTTTTAGGATGAAAAACAAAATTCTTAACAACTAAAAATATACATCTGCCCTCTACCCATCTCTACAGCTTCCTCCTATTCCATTAATCCTTTGTGTTCATTCCTTTGCTATCTATGCTCCAGCCACAAAGGCATTCTTCAGGTCCCTGAATGTATCAAGTAGGCATCCTTCTGCTTAAGGTCCTTGACATGCTGCTCTCCTTGACTAAAACACTCTTTTAATTTCTTTACTTGGCTCCCTCCTACTTAGCTTTCAAATCTCGTCTCAGTTATCACTTCCTCAGGAAAGCCTTCCCTGATCCTCCAAATTAGGCCAGTGCCCCATTACATGTTTTCATAACACTACTTTTCCTTCATGACATTAATCACAGTATATAATCCACTTATCAAATATATAATTACATACTTGAAAATTATTTCATTAATGCTGTTTTTGTTACTAAATTCTAAACTCTATGAAGACAAAAATAGTCTTTGCTCAGAAATGTCTATTGGCTGGGGAGTTATTAGAATAATACTTGCCCTGGCTGGTGTGGCTCAGTGGATTGAGTGGCAGCCTGTGAACCAAAGGGTCACTAGTTCGATTCCCAGTCAGGGCACATGCCTGGGTTGCAGGCCAGGTCCCCAGTGAGGGCCATGTGAGAGGTAACCACACATTGATGTTTCTCTCCCTCTCTTTCTCCTTCCCTTCCCCTCTCTTTGAAAATAAATAAAATCTTAAAAAGAAAAAAAAGAAAGTTTAAAAAAAAAACAGAAAATCTTCAGTACTTTGAGGTAGACAAAGATTTCTTAGCTATAACACCAAAAGCATAATCCATAAAAATATTGATAAACTGGACTTCATCAAAATTCACGGCTCTTGCACTTCAAAAGACAGCATTAAGAAAATGAAAAGACAAGTTACAGACTAAGAAATATTTCCAAATCACACATCTGATAAAGGATTTGTATATAGGAAACACAAAGAATTCTTACAACTCAGTAAGATGAACAACCTAATATAAAATTGACAAAAGATTTTAATAGCCCTTTCACCCACAATATCCAAGAAGCATAAAAAGATACTCAATATCATTAGTCATTAGAAAAATGCAAATTAAAGCCACAATGAGACATCACTTCATACCCGCTATAGAAGCTATAATATGATCACAAAGAGAAGCAATAATAAATGTCAATGAGTATGTGGAGAAACTAGAATCTTCATCCATTGCTAGTAGGACTATAAAATGATGCAACCACTTTGGAAAGCAGTTCAGCAGTTCCTCAAAATGTTAAAGAGTTACCTACTATGTGATTAATTTTAACTTAAGGTATCTACCACCCAAAAGAAATTAAAACACATATCCACACAAAAATGAGTACACAAGTGTTCATAGCAGCATTGTTCAGAAAAGCCAAAAAGTAGAAACAATCCAAATGTCTATCAAGTGATAAAAGGATAAACAAAATGTGGCATAGTAAAACAATGGACTACTATTCAGCAATAAAAAAGAACCAACCACTAACACATACTACACTGCAGATAAACCTTGAAAACATTATGCTAAAAGAAAGAAGACAGCATAAAAGACCACACATTGTAAGATTCTATTCATATGAAACATCCAAAAGGGGGCAAATTTGTAGAGATTTGCCTGGGGAATGAGGTTAGAAACAGGGATTATATGTAAGTAACCATGAGGAATCTTATAGGAACGATGAAAATGCTCCAAAACCGACTTATAATGATAGTTACACAACTCAGTAAACTTATTAAAAATTACTGAATTGTACATTTAAATTATGTGGATTTTATATGCAAATTATACCTCAATAAAACTCTTTTTTTTTTAACTTAGGGGAGTTGGGGGATGAGCACAGGACAGACAAGATATTGGTTTTAGACTTGTTCAGTCTGTTATTGAGATAGTCAAGTGTCCTGGAAAATTAAGATTGCTAGAGATACTGGACTATAAAGACCTAATAATACAGATTTTTTGAGTCACTGAAAAGACATAACAAAGGGACTTTTCTACCTGTGTAACTACAGACATCCACCCCCCATAAAAAGATCTTCACTTGATTATGCTAATTCTTTTTCCTTTTCAAAGTTTTTCAACAAATAGTCTTTACCAATTCCACACATTACCCCATACCTTTTTAATCTTCTGAAGTCTGTGTTCCTTCCTTCTGTGTTAAAACTGTTCTCTCAACTCACTAATGGTACTTTATTTTCAAAACCAATGGTTTTTTCTATGTTGCCCTTCTTTTTAACTTCTCTGTAAGAAGATCTGCCAAACCCCCATTCTTAAAACTCATCTCTTAGCTTCTACAACCTTTTACTATTTCTGGTCCTCTTCCCATTTCTCTGCTTCAGTCTTCTTTACCAAATCCTTTCACCAACTACCCCCACTCACATCTTATCACAATTAGGGAGAATCTAGGCTCCGAAAATAAAAGAGAATTTGGCTATTTCTTCTTCTTACTAACAAAATTTATTAACTCCAACAAGCTTCAAGTCACCATGGTTTCTCATCTTCATTAATTGTTCTTATGATATTTTTCAGGTCTTTATTCTACTTCCCCAATAAGAAAATAAATTCAGAGAACATTAACTTGGTTTTTCTCAATTATGTAACCACTGAAAGCAATCCATGCAGAATTGCAGGTAAAATGAATGGAATTCAGTATCTATTTCAGACTCATCCAAAAATGACTGGGATCACCCTAAGTAAATACCTGGGAAGATATTTTGATTCAGCACATTAATTGTATTTTAAACATAATTAGAAAAATGAGAACTTTGTGTGATCTTCTCATATATATACTTACAGTTGTAATAAAGTTTCCTAGTAGTTAATTTATGCCCAGATGACTAATGATATTCAAGCTAAAAATTTTAAAGTTCTATAAAGCAAATTTAAATTCCCCTAGATTTCTAAAATTTGGAATCACAAAGCACAAATATATAAATAATTAGCATCTATAAACAAATAGCTCTAGGCTATTTTCTTGCAGACTATTTGCTTCAGTCAAACTTTAATATCTTCAAAAAATGAATAATAACTTACCACATCCCAAAGTCCAACTTGCCCAGATTTGGCCCCAGCTGCCACCAAAGTTCTAATTTCTGATGGATGAAGAGCCATAGACAGTATTGAACCTTTGGTAACTTTACAAACAGTATCTCCACTAATGACCATGCCACCTAAACTGGCTTTGTAGCTGAGAAAATTAAAAAGTTAAATTTTAGAAGTAAAACTAGTCTTAATTGAAAAAATAAGCAAAAGATGAATCAAAAAAGAAAAATCACAATTAGTAAATAAATGTGGAAAACATTGAACCTCCACACAACCAAAGAAATCAAAGTAAATACGAGGTCTGTCCAGAAAAAGTCCACCCATTGTTAATACGAGAACAGTTGGTGCAACATTGATGTAACCTGGCAGCCAAGGAGAGTGGACTGGAATGCGCATGTGTGAACAATGACGACTTTACTAGTCAGTAGTAGTTGTAGACGCCATTGAGTGGCCTGTGTACTGTGTGGCAGTCACATTCAAAATGACTAAGAGAGTAGAGCAATGAATCTGCATCACATTTTGCATTAAGCTTGAACATTCCTCTATGGAAACTATTCAGATGATTCAGAAGGCTGCAGCTATGGGCAACTGGTGATTGGCAGCTTCATCACCATAATGTGCCCGCCCATGCACCTCGACTCACGCAGAGTTTTTTGGCAAAACATCAAATCACCCAGGCGACTCAGCCCCACTACGACCCAGATTTGACACCCTGAAACTTTTGGCTTTTTCCAAAACTAAAATCACCTTTGACAGGGAAGAGATTTCAGACCCTCAATAAGATTCAGGAAAATGTGACGGGGCAGCTGATGGTGACTAGGGGAACCGTGTGAGGTTCCAAGGTGCCTACTTTGAAGGGGACTGAGGCGTCATTGTCCTGTTTACAATGTTTCTTGTATCTTCTTAAATAAATGTCTCTATAATTCATAGTATACAGCTGGATACTTTCTGGACAGGCCTCATAATGAAGTACTATTTTTCACTTATAAAAACTAGTAGCCTACAGTTAAACATATACTCTCATATATATTGGTAATGGCAGAGTAAATTCATGTAAGATTTTCAAGAGAAAAAAAAGACTTTGGAAAACAGTCAGCAATGTGTACTAAAAGTCATAATTATGTCTATAATATCTGACTCACTAATCCCACTATCCTAAAGAAATAATCTACTATTATGCATACATATACACTTCAACAAACACATGCACACATACAAACACACAAAAATAAATAGAAAACAATTCCAAGTACCAAGGGGGTAAGAAAGAGGAGGTTAAGTAAACTTTACCTACTCAAAAAAATATTATGCAATTATTCAATGAATTTAAAGACTCTAATAATGTGTAATCACAATGTTAATGAAAAGCATAATGCATATTTATATAAACATAGAACATAACAGAGTAAAAATGTTTGTGGATTCATTCATTCACTTATTAAACACTGAATGAATATATGTTATGTGCCAGACACTGTTCTGGGAATTGAGATAAAACCCCTGCGTTCATGAAGCTTATATCTAGAGCAGGGGTATCACACTCATTTTCACCAGGGGCCACATCAGCCTTGTGGTTGCCTTCAAAGGGCCGAGTGTAATTTTAGGACTGTGTAAATGTAACTACTCCTTAATAGGGGCAAGGAGCTCAGCGCTACCTCCAGGTAGAAACAAGGTGCTGGCTGGATAAAAAACAAGGTGGAGGGCCAGATACAGCTCACAGGCCTTGTGTTTGCCACCTGTGATCTAGAGGTTTTGTAGATGGTAATACTTTAAAGGAAATATATAAAAACAGCAGTTGTTTGGGTGAAAATATTATAGGTAATTTTTTCACCTCATTTTCAAAATTTCCTGTTTTACAGTCTTTATAATTTAAAGGTCTCAGAAAATATAAATAAAGGCAAGGAATTTTAACTCACCTTTTAATACTAGATAATTCCTTCTCAGTGCTCTTACTACTACTTGTCTGAAACAATGGGAGAGACCAAAATACTAAGTTAAGACATGTACTAAAATTTCATTAACAGATGATTCTAAAAGCTAAAATCCCTCCCAACTGATACCTTGCTCACTTCCGCCCAGGTATGTAGAAATCCTTTAAATAGTTCACTGTTATCATCTCGATTTTCAGGAGTCATTTCTAAAGGCCCAGGAGGTAACAAAGGCTGTTATTTATAAAAAAAAAAAAAAACAACAGATAAAAGAGTTGATTGTCTTCCTGCTCTACAATGTAGGCTTGAGGTTTTTCACTACTTTACTTTCAATACCAACAGGGGTGACACACCATTAGCATTCAAAAATAGTTGTTCAGTGAAATTAATGCCACCCATCCTTGTAATAAAAATGTATTATCTCATTTAATCCTCTCAGTAATCCCGTGAATGACACGCCACATTTTAAAAACACTTGGATGAAACTTACAGAAATTAACTTATCCATAGTTAACACTGCCAACAACTGGAGTTGCTGAGAATTGATTCAGACCGTTTAATTTCATAATCAAAATTATTATTCTATGGCAGTGTTTTTTAAATCAGAGATTGTAACCCACAGTCGTGAAATCACTTTAATATACCATAACCAGTGATGTGTTTTAGTGAATGAAAAAAGAATAGAAAATACAGAAGTGCATCATGTATAGTAAAGGTAAGCATCATTTCACAAGTTTTGTTTTAGTTGTGTGTGTGCATGTGTGCATGTGTTTGTGTGATGAGTTCAATGTAAAAATATTTCTTATCATGGGTGGAAGCTTCAAAAAAATTTGAAAGCCACTCTTCCCATAGCACCTTAATTTGCAATTAGCTTCCAAAGCAGCAGCCTAATTATTGCCCAATTTATAATTAAGCACTTAAATATAAAATATTAAAAACAGTAAGTACTCTTGAGTAAAAAATACAATCTTACTCAAACAATAAATTTGGTAAATAAGACTCTTTCCACTCACTGAGATTATAAAATTAAACTACAGCAAAAAAAAAACCCCACTGCTATTAACACATATTATTCATTACTAATAACATTAATAACTACCATTTATTGATTGCTTACTAAGACCTTAATATTGTACAATGTAAGGATCTTTATAGAAACTATTTCATTTAACCCTCACAATTCCATTGAGATTTTTACTACTGTTGCCATATAAAAACTGGTGAATGAATTAACCAGAATTCAAAAAGGTTAAGTAATTTACCCAAATCCCACAGTAGGTAAATCTACAGAAATACAGAATCCAACCCTGTCTTAATGACTTGGAAATCTTACTCATTAAACCAGTAATTTTCAACCTTTTTCATCTCATGGCACACATACACTAATTACTAAAAGTCTGCACTACACCCAAAAATATATTTTTTACCAATCTGACAAAAAAAGGGTATAATTTTGATTCATGCACACTAGATGGCTATTGCTGTGTTGGAAAAGAGGTCAGTGCACCTAAGTAAATTAATCAGGTATTGCATGGTTTAAAAATTCTTGTGGCACACTGGTTGAAAATCACAGCATTAAACCATATAACAGTCAAGTATTAAGTTAATAAAGTATAAATTCAACATAATTTAATGACTTTTTAGTCTAGTTTCAAACACTTCAAAGTTTTCAGTATTTTACTGAGTTAGCATATATATTTGCATTTTCTTACATTTTCATCTTCTACTACTGTTGGCTGGGCTGGGGTTTCTGGTAATGAAACTCCTGACGGATCTACATTTTGTAATCGCATTGATCTTCTACATCCGGTCCCATTTTCTCTCTTCTTAGGCTTCTTTCTAAAGAAGTGGTGAAAAACTCATCTTATACTCATAAAACAGTTATATGTATTTACTAATACTAAGGAAATAACCTCTAGGAATGTATTTCATGGATATAGTTATACGTGTTTACTAATATTAAGGAAATAACTCCTAGGAACATATTTCATGGATACAGTCACACACTGCAAAGATGTATGTACATGGATATATACTGATTTAATTAAAAGTCCAGAAATATAAATGTTCATCATGGGGAGATGAGAGGTGTTAAATAATGACATACATATCTAATAGAACAATTTGCAGCCATTAAAAAAAATGAAAGATTATATGTGGATATAAAATGAATTCTTAAGAAGCAAAAACACGGTCCTATTTATTTTTTTACAAAAAGGTTACATATACACGTACATTTGTGCATACTGAGATGACCTATGAAAGAATATACATGAAACTATTAAGATTGGTTTCCTCTGGGGAGGAGGCCTGGCGAACTACAGTTGAAGATGGGAAAGAGACTTAAATGTTTCATTGTATTCCTTTTCATATAGTTTACTTTCCAAAAATCATATACAGGTCCTGGCGAAGTGGCTCAGTTGGTTGGAACGTTCAGTGTCATTTTGTGCACCAAATGGTTGCCAGCTGATTCCTGGTCAGGGCACTTGCCTGGGTTATGGGTTCAGTTCCCAGTTAGGGCATATACAGGAATCAACCAATCAATGTTTCACTCTCACATCAATGTTTCTCTCTGTCTTTCTCTCAATCTCTCTCTCTCTACAGAAATAAAAGGAAATGTCCTCGTGTGAAGAATAAATAAATAAATAAATCATGTACAGGGTAGAGCAAAATAGATTTACAGATGTGAGCACGTGAAACAAAGTTTATTCTTGTATCATTATTAGTTATTGTATTATTTTCCATGTGAACAACTGTAAACCTACTTTTGCCTCACCCTGTATATGCCCTTTTTTATGCATTATTTTTCATTTTTGAAAAGTAGTTGAGAACTTTTAGTTTTTGATTCCACTTGTAGAGAGCTTGTAAGTCACGACTCTATCTCATTAAGTAAAAAGCTGAACAAACTGAAAAATCAACAACTTTTCTAGGATCCGTAAGAGTGGCAAGGACACACTGAAAACCACTGACCCCAATATTGGAGAACCATAGAGACAAATACAAGAGGCATGGCTTATTGGAGCAGAGACTCAAGAACAAAAACCACCATGTAAACCAGTGCCTGAACCACCAGGAAAATCTGACCTGTGATTGACCAATTGCTGGAGGCTCAATGTGGGTAAGTTTGAGAGTTAAAAACTCCAGAATAGTCTACACAAAACCTGCGCATGGATGTTTACAGCAGCTTTGTTTATAACTGCCAAAACTGGGAAACAACCAAGATGTCCTTCAGTAGATGAATGGATAAATAAACTGTGGTACATCCAGACAATGAAATATTATTTAGTACTAAAAAGGAATGAGCTATCAAGCCACAAAAATACATGAAGGAACCTTAAATGCGTATCACTAAGATAAAGAACCCAGCCAATCTGAAAAGGCTCCATAGGTCTACAGCCATACCACCCTGAACACGCCCGATCTCGTCTGAAAAGGCTCCATAGTGTATGAGCCCAAACATAGGACATTCCAGAAATGGCAAAACTATGGAGACAATAAAAAGGAGAGGCAGAGCACAGAGGATGTGGGGGGAGTGAAAACAATCTGTCTATTATAAAGATGGATATACGTCGTTACACATTTGTATAAACCCACAGAATGTATAGTAACAAAAATGATCACTAAGGTAAACTATGGACTTTGGGTGATTATGATATGTAAACATAGGTTCATCCTAGGTACAAACTTACCAGTCTGGTGAATGATCCTGATAATGCGGGAAGCAATGCACATGTGGGGACAGGAGATACGTGGGAATTGTCTGTACCTTCCTCTAAATTTTATTGTGAAACTCAAACTGTTCTGAAAAATATTAAGTCTTTAAAGAAAAACTTCAGTGGGGATTCATCCCCACAACTCTGTGAGTTTTACATCCAGGAGCTCGACCAGGTCCTCAGCAAATATCAAAGAAAAATCCCCTCACTGCCACAGAAGTAGGGGAAAGGAACCATTTGAAGTATACCAGAACACTGTTCTTCTTAACAAGGACTGACGTGAAGAGCAAATAGTTAACCAGAGCCTAACCTATAGGTATTATCAGAGCCTAAGCAACCTTGAGGAAAGGAAATACCCAACTGCAGCACACCCCTGCCATCTTCTCCCACCTAAGAAGAGAGGGGAAAACGAAAACACTGAAGTTCACAGTCCAGAGACACAGGCTCACTAAAAGACTGAGACCTAATCAAGGACTACAGAATGCTTCCCCTCCCCCCACACCTTACCAGCACATTAAGAAAGGCCTATTTACAACAGTTCCTTTTTCCCAGTACCTCATATCCAACTACCAAGAAAAAATTCCAAGGCATACGCAAAGGTAAAAAACAATGTTAAGAAAAAGAACAAGCTTCAAAATCAGATATGGCAGGAATGTTGGAATTACCAGAGCATGAATTTAAAACAACTATGATTAATATGTTAAGAGCTCCAATGAACAGAATAAACACCATATAAGAAGAGATGGGCCCTGGCATGTGTGGCTCAGTGGATTGAGTGCCAGCCTGCAAACTGAAAGGTCACTGGTTCAATTCCCAGTCAGGGCACATGCCTGAATTGTGGGTCAGGTCCCAAGTTGAGAGAGTGCAAGAGGAAACCAACTGATGTATGTTTTACACATCTAAGGTTCTCTCACTCCCTTCCCCTCTCTCTAAAAATAAATAAAATCTTTTAAAAAACTGTTTTATAAATACAGAAAGAAAGAAGATGGGCAGTGTAAGAAGAAAGATATAAATCCTAAGAATGAACCAAAAAAGAAATGCTAGAGAAAACAAAAACACTGTAATAGAAATGAAGAATGCCTTTGATGGGCTTATTTATACACTGGACATGGCTGAGGAAAGAATCTCTGACCTTGAAGATATCTCAATAGGAAGCTCCAAAACTGAAAAGCAAGGAGAAAAGAAGACTGAAAAAGAACAGAACAGAATATCCGAGGACTGTGGGATAACTACAAAGGATGTAACATATGCACAATGGGAATACCAGAAGAAGAAGAAGAGAAAAGAAGAGCAGGAAAAGGTGAAACAATAATAACTAAGAAGTTTACCAAATTTAAATCAGACATAGAAACGCAGATCCAAGAAGCTCAGAGAACATCAATCAGGATAAATGTCAAATAAAACTAAACCTAGGCAATTCATTTCCAAACTACAGAAAATCAAAGATAAAGAAAAAATCCTGAGAGAAGCCAGAAGAAAAAAGCACCTTACCTATTGAGGAACAAAGATAAGAATTATACCCATCTTCTCAGAAACCATGTAAACAAGAAGAGTGGACTGAAATATTTAGTGTTGAGAAAGAAAAATAATAATAATAACTCGCCAACCTAAAATTCTTTGCCCTGTGAACCTAAACTGTTAAGTCTTTATTTTCTTTTTTTAAGTATATTTTATTGATTAGGCTCTTACAGTTGTCCCAATTTTTTTCTCTCTTTATCCCCTCTGCCCTGTACCCTCCCCTTTCAATATCCCCCCCTCCCAAGCTTAATTCATGTCCATGGGTTGTACAAATAAGTTCTTCGGCTTCTCCATTTCCCATATTATTCTTAACCTCCCCTGGTCTATTTTGTACCTACAATTTATGCTTATTCCCTGTACCTTTTCTCCCATTGTCCCCCACCTCCCCCCCCAACTGATAACCCTACATGTGATCTCCATTTATGTGATTCTGTTCCTGTTCTAGTTGTTTGCTCAGTTTTTGTTTTTTAGGTTAAGCTGTTGATAGCTGTGAATTTGTTGTCATTTTACTGTTCACAGTTTTTTATTTTCTCCTATTTCTTAGATAAATCCCTTTAACATTTCATATAATAAGAGCTTGGTGATGATGAACTCCTTTAACTTGACCTTATCTGGGAAGCACTTTATCTGCCCTTCCATCCTAAATGATAGCTTTGCTGGATAGAGTAATCTTAGATGTAAGTCCTTGCTTTTCATGACTTGGAATACTTCTTGATAGTCCCTTCTTGCCTGCAAGGTTTCTTTTGAGAAATCAGTTGACAGTCTTATGGGAATTCCTTTGTAGGTGATTGTCTCCTTTTCTCTTGCTGCTTTTAAGATTCTCTCCTAGCCCTGGCTGGTGTAGTTCAGTGGATTGAGCACTGGCCTGCAAACCAAAGGGTCACCGGTTCGATTCTCAGTCAGGGCACATGCCTGGGTTGTGGGCCCGGTCACCAGTAGGGGGCTCTCGTGAGGCAACCACACATTGATGTTTCTCTCCCTCTCTTTCTCCCTCCCTTCCCCTCCATCTAAAAATAAATAAATAAATAAAGTCATTTTAAAAAATAAATAAAATAAAAACTGTGGTTAATATATGAGATTCTTCCTAGAAAATCCCATTTCTAGAGAAATTCTCATACATAAGCATGCCCAAGGACTTAAGAATGTTCAGAGCAGCACTCTTCATAATAATGAAAATATGGAAACAACTCAACTGTCCATCAACAGTAAAATAAACCATAGTACACTCATACAGCAGCAGAAATTAATGAAATAAAGCTGTACACATCAACATGAGTGAATTTTTTTATCCTCACCAAGGACAGGTTCACTGATTTTAGACAGGGGACAAGGGAGGGAAAGAGGGAGAGAAACAGCGATGTGAGAGAGAAACATCAATCAGTAAATAATTGGGCACCAAACTGGCAACCTAGGCTCTTGGGAATCGAACCTGCGACCTTTCAGTTTACAGGACAATGCTCCAACCAACTGAGCCACACCGGCCAGGGCTACATAAGTGAATTTTAAAACAAAGATATAAATATGTGTACCACAGCTATAAGCTGATCAATCAAAAGTTAAAATTGTCTCTGATAATCCAAGGTTTTAGGTTCTATCCCCTGTAAGGCACACACAAAATCAACCAAAGAATGCATAAAAGGGCAGAACAACAAACTGATGTTTCTCTCTCTCTTTTTCTCACTCTTACTCTCTCTTCCTCTCTCTCTAAAATCAACAAATAAAAGATTTTTTTAATGAAAAAAACTTGAAATCAAGTCTGCCAAATTTCAAAAGTGATGCTCTTTCCTTTATGTTACACAACTTCCATTCTGCCAACTTAATACTAATACCTACCCAGTGGTTGCATAAGATTTTAATAGAGCTGAAAAATTCCTATCACCTAGCTGAATGACATCATAGCAGGCATAAAATTAAAGCACAAGGAAGGCATTACTGTTTTGTGCCTGTCCCAGTCCATTGATTGCTATCAACTAGAAATGCCTGGGGCACTCACATGGACCCCAGTGAGCTTCCCAGACATCTCCCCTTTCTAAACCAACTTTATAACTGGATCTACAGATACTATGATTGCAAAATGCTCTTCAGCAATAACCATTAGGAAACTCTGGAGAAAAAGGAGTTTACTACTTACATGCCCTGGAGCATTCAAGGCCAGCCCAGGGCACACAGCCAGGTCAAGGGTAGAGAGAACAAGAGCCTAGGGCTCTGCTGTTTCAGCTTAGGGTTTTATGGGCTTACTCTTTATTGGTGAATTTAAAACAAAAGAGTGGGAATTTAAAGCACCAGAAGAGAGAAAAAAAAAAAAAACACAAGTATCCCAAATGGTTAGTTATCATGGTCAACCAAGATCTCTAAAACCACTTCAGTGTGGGGAGGTGGCCCGGCTCTTTATCAAGGCTGGTGATGTATCTATTCTAGATAGCCTTCCTTGAAGCCAGAAGCCTCTTGGAAATGAATGCCTATTTGGAGTGGATGCCTAGGCAATCAAAGCCTAAGGTAGGCATTTGCATTAAAAAAAAGAAAAGCCTAGAGTCAGGGCATATGCTACAACTACAGGTTTGTGGTGGTGCTTGTAGACAAACCTACTATGCTGCCAGTGGTATAAAAGTACAGCACATACAACTGCAGTAGTAGGCTATATACCACCTAGGTTTGTGAAAGTGTACTCAATGATGTTCAAACAACAATGACAAAATTGCCTAAAGATGTATTTGGGAACATATCACCAATCTTTACTAATAAAAGCTATGCAAATGTAAAGCTATGAATCAGCTGGCAATATAACCAGTGCTATTGCTTTGCAGGGTTAATGATGTTCCTCTTATAACATTTCACACTCACAAATATATGGCTATGATTACGTTTAGCTTTTCCGAAGCTAAATGACCTATATAAAATCAAACCAATTAAAGTGATGCTATATTTCATTAGCATTAGCACTAAACAAATGATCTAATGATGCCAAGATTTTTAGTTTCTTTACTTATACATAAGCATTGCTAAAATGCAGTAAACAGAACTTAAGCTAAGGAATCCTGAAGTTCAAATCCTGAAGCTTCTGCTTTTGAGCTATTTTGACCTTAAGCAAATTGCCTCTTTGAGCCTGCAAGATGGATATATTACCTCCCATATTTGGTTATTATCGGAATTAAGTAAGATTAGACAGGACAAAATTTTTAGGTCATTGTATTGTATTTTATAGATGTTCAATAAATATAAATTTCCTTTGTTTAGGAATGGAAAAGAAAAACTTGAAAAGCAAAAAGATAACCTGAAAAATTAAAAGAAAGTAGTAGAATCTTTAAGAATAATAGTTTTCTAGGACTTCCACCAAGATGGCGGCGTAGGTGGACGCACTCGCCGCCCGCACATCCAAAGTGTCTAAACAACGAACGCAGTAGCGAAAAATTAAACAACCAGAACGGACAGAATCGAACGGAAGGGAAGTCCAACACCCAGGAGGTAGGAGAAGACGAACATCCAGGCTGGTAAGCGGGGCAGAACCGGGCGGAGGAACAGAGTGAGAGGCAGCTCTCACAGAGGGACTCACCGCACCAGTGCCTGAACAGGGAGTGGCCCCTAACAACGGGTGAATCCCGCAAGCCAGCGACGGCGACGCTGCCGGAGAGAGGCCAGGGCTGAGCCAGCAGAACCGAGTCTGGCAGAAAAGGCAGTGCGGAACTTGGGAGCGGAGGAGTGACGGGAGCCCAATATCCGGATCATAGGGCTTCCAGAAGGACAAGAGGAAGACCAAGAAATCGAACGTATTTTTGAACAGATAATGAAGGAGAACTTCCCAGATCTGGCAAAGGAAATAGGCTTCCTGGAAATCCAAGAAGCTCAC
>PVJI01002410.1:70055-146021 GCA_004026765.1 Micronycteris hirsuta
AATTACAATACCCAAGGTCAAGAATAAGGAAAGAATCTTACAAGCAGCAAGAGAAAAAGAGACAGTTACCTACAAAGGAATCCCCATAAGACTGTCAGCGGATTTCTCAAAGGAGACCTTCCAAGCAAGAAGGGGCTGGAGAGAGATATTTCAAATCATGAAAAGCAAGGGCCTACAACCAAGAATAATCTATCCAGCATAACTGTCATTTAGAATGGAAGGGCAGATAAAGTGCTTCTCAGATAAGGTCAAGTTCAGGAGTACATCATCATGCAGCCTCTACTATATGAAATGTTAAAAAGTTTCGTTTGAGGACTCAGGAGCGAAGGCACCTAGGCCAGATCAGCTACCAGGGAATTCAGATCAGTCACAGCCAAGACGCTTCTGAGGTAAGCAAGCAAAATACAACCATAGAAACAAAATAGACCCAGAGACAATGAGGTTTAGAACATTCTGGCAGTAACGAGAGGGGAGGGGGAAGGGGAGAAGGGGGACAAGGGTATTCAGGAACTGCTATAAAGGACACATGACAAAACCAAGGGGGAGGGGGGAAGCAAGGGAGGGAGGTGGGTTTGCCTGGGGTGAGGTGGGGGGAGGGTAAATGCGGACAACTGTAATTGAACAACAATAAAATAATTTAAAAAAAAGAATAATAGTTTTCTAGGCAAAAATAAATATAATTTAGAGAAAATAAAGATTTCCCTCCATTAACAGCAACAGTATTAAATAAAAATAAAATTCAGCTCACAAGATTCTATTTCCTATATATTTCTTTGATGAAGATGAGAACTTTAATTATTAAAAAGTAGCATTTCCACAGAAATACTATATGGATTAAAATTAAATTACAGAGCTTCTGATCTGTTACTTATTGTACTATTCTGAACCATTTTTTCAAATTATAAAACAACTCAGCAATATATCACAAAGACGACAATGTAAATCACATCTTTTACCTTTTGGATTCAGGAGGCTGTCTCTTTGTTATCATTTCACGGAGCCTTGCAGCTGACTGCAAAATACAAAAAACATATACATAAAAATACTATCTTACAACTACATATCTTACCTTTTAAAATATTAAGTATCTGCTACTATATCCACATAAACTAAGATCTATACTGGAAATGAAGATCCTTAAAATATGATACATGCTCTTGGCAACAGACAGGAGACAAATATACTCTAAATGATAAAAGCAAGTATATAGCCCTGGCTGGTATGGCTCAGTGGATTGAGTGTCTGGCCTGTGAACCAAAGGGTCACCAATTTGATTCCCAGTCAGTGCACAAGCCTGGGTTGCAGCTGGGCCCCCAGTAGGGGGCGTGCGAGAGGCAACCACGCATTGATGTTTCTCTCCTTCTCTTTCTCCCTCCTCTCTGTCTAAAATAAATAAAATCTTAAAAAGAATAAAATAAATAAATAAAAGCAAGTATATAGTACTCTCTAAAGCCCTGACAGTCTGATGCCTTGAACCAAGTTGCTAATGAGTTTACGTGATTAAACATTAAACATTTAATCAAATATACCATTACAAATTAAAAGATTTAACTTCTACTAGGGCAATCATACTATGATATTTTCTAGAAAAGTTATAGGTTATACTTATATAATAAATCAAATCATAATTTCTATTAATTAAAATCAAAATTAGAGAGTTTATCTAAATTTCTGATGAATTTTCATTAATGACATGTATATAATTTAGTTATATAAAGTTATATTAACTCACCCTCCCTCCCCTCAAGATGCAAACACACATTGAATATTTGGAAATCTGGTATTTGGAGAATTCAATTAATTATTTAACAAAGCCAAGGGTTTGATATCTTTGGGGGGAAACATCACACACCTCCTAAATAACCATTCTCTCACATACAGAAGTTTCCCCCCAGTGTAAACACACCTATGTAAAGTACACATTTAATACAATAATCATAAAACATTAGCTTACAACTGGCCATTTATCTTTAACATTCCCTATACAAGGTATAGTCTCATTATTCTTAGAGTTTAAGATTTAATAAAAAAAAATTTTTTTTAAAGCTTGTCTTCTTCTTCATCTACCACACATCCTTCAACCCATCCCTCCTACTTCTTTATCCTCTAGTTAAAGAAACCACTTAGACTATACCCTGTTTCTTTGAATCTAGGACAACCTTTCTTAAGACATCATTATTTTATGTACCACCAAAGGGCAGGGGGTGGGGTAGCTGCCAGCTATAGTTTTAAGATGCTGATTTCAAAAATATTAAAATGAAAAAAGTCTTGGAATCAATAAAATATGGTAATCTCTATTAACTGTAAAACTTGCTCCTAATTTTACCCTCCTTCATCTGACACTATGAAACCTGATACTATGAGTGTTTTATTGACCTCCTGGCAAGAGGAATGGCATCTTTGTTTTAATTAGAAACTCCACACAAACCTCAGACAACTGGAGTGAAGCAAAAAAGTTCGCATTTTCTGATATGTTCTTCAGTCTCTTCCTCTCATATGGTGACAATCCAGAAAAATCATCCTATGAAATGACAACAAAAATATTCCATTACTTTACATAATCCATAGCAAAAGCACCTCACAATACTAGGTGTTGAATCCTCTGCATGTATAATTTCCTTCAAATTGCACCTACTCTATTCATTTCATGATATCTTACCAAACAGCGCATAATCTTTGCTTTGTTAGATATTGAGAAAAGAGTTTCAACATGGGATAATCACAAGATATCTATATGGCTTCCCAATTAAATAACAAGTGGTCTGACATCAGAAGTCAAGTAGTGTAACCTAACAGCAAATCATTCCCTACCGGCCATTAATTACACTATGACTCAAAGTTATCCTTTTTTTTTTTAAAGATTTTATTTATTTATTTTCAGGGAGAGGAGAAGGGAAGGAGAAAGAGCAATGTATGGTTGCCTCTCACACGGCCCCCACCCGGGGACCTGGCCCGCAACCCAGGCATGTGCCCCGACTGGGAATCGAACCGGGACCCTCTGGTTCCCAGCCCGCACTCAATCCACTGAGCTACACCAGCCGGGCTCAAAGTTATCCTTTTATTAAACAAGAAAGAACCTAGTAAGAAAACTTTCAGTTCATTGAAAGTGTTAGGAAATTTAGAAAGAACAACCAAAAAAAAAAAAAAAGGAATAAACATATGAGCAGAAAAGACAATATGACTAGAGAGGCCATCTTAGAGGTCCACTATCCAATAGTTGGGGCGGGGGGAGATAAATGAAGAGAAAATAGAGAAACAATACAAGAAAGTTTCTCAAAACGGAAGACAGGAGTTTCCAGATTAAAAGAGCCCAATGAGTATGCAGCACAAGGAATAAAAAAAAGACCACAGCTAGGTATATCATCGCAAAATGTTTTAACACCTAAGGTAAGTGAGATAAGATCCTAAAAGCTTGCAGAGTAAAAAAAGTCACAAAGAACCATGAATCAGAATGGTACTAACTTCTCAATATTGAAGGAAGCTAGAAGACAGTGGAGCAATATGCTAAAAATTCTAAGGAAAATTAAATTATTTTCAAATGACAACTCTAAATCCAATTAAGCCATCAATCAAATATGAAAGATAAAGATTTTTCAGACTCAAAAACTGCCTCTAATACACCTTTTCTCAGGAAGTTATTATTGGGTTGGCCAAAAAGTTTGTTTCTTTCCATAAGATGGCTCTAGTAGCACTTTGTCTTTAATTTCACTCCAAACAATTTTGTTAGATCGCATTGTGAGACAACTGTCATATCAGCATCCATTAGGGGAAAAAAACATCAAAATTAGTGAATTTTTGTGTAGCCATTTTAATATTGAAGATGGAAGAAAATACACAACTTTTTCAGCATAGTATGCTTTATTATTTCAAGGAAGGTAAAAATGCAACCGAAACACACAAAAAAGATTTGTGCAGTGTATGGAGAAGGTGCTGTGACTGATCAAATGTGTCAAAAGAGGTTTGCGAAAGTTAGTGCTGAAGATTTCTCACTGGATGATGCTCCACGGTTCGGTAGAGATGTTGGTAGTGATCAAATCGAGACATTCAATGAGAACAATCAACATTATACCATGCAGGAGATAGCCAACATAATGAAAATATCCAAATCAATGATGTTACTGGTGAAAATGAAAAAGTGTGTCTTTTATTTTATGGAAAAACCATACAGGCTTTTTGGCCAACCCAATATAAGCTGCACTTCACCCAAATGAAAGAATAAACAGAGAAAGAGAAAGACAGGATCCAGCACAGTAGGGACAAAAGATAAAAGAAATTCAAAGGAAAACGGCAAAAGGCAGGCCAAGAAAGAATAAAACGGTCCACAAAGAAGTAAGAAGATGAAGGGCCCCAGGAAATATTTCATGAAGAAAAAATATATATGTGTGAAGCCATTAGAAATCTTTATATTGCAAGAAATTTTACAATTCTGGTAAAGCTTGGGCTGTACCTATTTAAGAATGTGAGAAGGGAAAGCGTGGGATGTGGGACAGATGTGCAAAAATTATGGTGTAAGTGAAACAAATCTTCATTTTTCACAGTAAGTCAATAGATAATGTGAGGGGGGGAGTTACAGTTTGAAAATGCAACTGGTCTATTGGGAAACAACAAATAGAAAGGAATGTAGCTGTTTTGATTTGTTTCTATATGTGTGTGTACATATGGAATTACCTCTATGTGTATGTATAGATACATATGCAGAATTATGTTACTTAAACACACATATACATGTATTACTTTGACCAAAATAAGAATTTTTCTCACACATACAAAATAATAGTGGCAGCAAAGGTGAAAGATTTTTGTCATTGCCTTTAAAACCGCTTCTCAGAGAAAAACATCACCATTTATGATCAAGGTCTTCTTAAGAATCTATTTCAAAATGCTAAATACTGAGATCAAAAAACAAATTTAAATGATTCTACTTACCACAGAAAAAAATTAAGAAAATTTATTAAAAAAATCAGTTTTTTGCCCTGACTGGTGGGGCTCAGTGGGTTGGGCATCATCCCACAAACTGAAAGGTTGCCAATTGGATTCCTGATCAGGGCACAAGCCTGGGTTGTGGGCCAGGCCCCCACCTGATGGCATGCAAGAGGCAACCAATGGATGTTTCTCTCCCAGTCTTTCTCCCTCCCTCCTCATCTCTCTGAAAATAAATAAAATTTTTAAAAAGAAAAAGAGAGAAAAAAGAAATATCAGGTTTTTAAGAGTATGTGTAATTCAAACTATTCTCACTCACTACCCACCCAAAAACTTGCAACATGAAAAAGACCAAGCAAACAACATCAGAAAAAATGGGCTCTCAAAATAAAGACACTATAAGAAACAGAAATTTAACATAAAAACTCCACTATCTTCAGAGACACTTGAGAAGTTACTACATCCATAAAACAAGAAAGAGATGCTATGTTTAAAAAAAAAAGTAAAGAGGACTTCTGGCCAAGATGGAGGTGTAGGAAGATATGCTTTGCTTCCTTGCACGACCAAAAGAAGGATAACAACAAATTTAAAAACAAAAAATAACCAGAACTGCGTGGAAGTCTAACAACCAAGGAGTTAAAGAAGAAACATTCATCCATACCAGCAGGAAGGATGGAAAGGGGCAAATGGACAGCCAGGTGGAGAAGACTCGAGGCAAGGCAGCAGTTGGAGGATGGGGTGAGCGAGGTGGTACCTTTCGGAGCGGATGGTCCCACATTTGCATGCAAATAAACCAGGGGGAACAACTGGGGACCCAGACAGACCATGCAACCCAGGGTTCCAACACAGGGAAATAAAGCCTCAAAATCTCTGAAAAAACCTGTGGGGGTTGTGGCAGCAGGAGAAACTCCCGGCCTCACTGGAGAGACCCACAGGGTCCTAGAATGTACACAAACCCACCCACCTGAGAATCAGCACCAGAAGGGCCCAATTTGCTTATGGGTAACAGAGGAAGTGACTGAAAGTTGGCTAAGAACTGAGCAGGTGCAATTGTTCTGCCTTGGACTCCTCCCCCACAAATAGCGACACATGGACCCATGTGGGTTGCCTGCCCTGGTGAATACCTAAGGCCCCACCCCTTACTACATAGTAGGTGCACCTGAGACAAAGAAATATGGCTCAAATGAAAGAACAGATCAAGGCTCCAGAAAAAAATACGACTAAGAGATGAAGATATAGCCAACCTATCAGATGCAGAGTTCAAACCCTGGTAATCAGGATGCTCACAGAAATGGTTGAGTATGGTCGCAAAATAAAGGAAGAAGTGAAGACTATGAAAAGTGAAATAAAGGAAAATATACAGGGAACCAATAGTGACAGGAAGGAAACCGGGACCCAAATCAACAGCTTGGAACAAAAGAAAGAAAGAAATATCCAACTAGAAAAGAATGAAGAAACGAGAATTCAAAAAAAATGAGGAGAGGCTTAGGAACCTCTGGGACAACTTTAAATGCTCCAACATCCAAATCATAGGGGTGCCAGAAGGAGAAGAGCAAGAAATTGAAAACTTACTTGAAAAAAATAATGAAGGAGAACTTCCCTAATATGGCAAAGGGAACAGACTTCCAGGAAGTCCAGGAAGCTCAGAGAGTCCCAAAGAAATTGGACTAAAGAAGAAACACACCAAGGCATATCATAATTACATTACCCAAGATTAAAGATAAGAAGAGAATCTTAAAAGCAGCAAGAGAAAAGGAGACAATCACCTACAAAGGAATTCCCATAAGACTGTTAACTGATTTCTCAAAAGAAACCTTGCAGGCAAGAAGGGGCTGGAAAGAAGTATTCCAAGTCATGAAAGGCAAGGACTTACATCCAAGATTACTCTATCCAGCAAAGCTATCATTTAGAATGGAAGGGCAGATAAAGTGCTTCCCAGATAAGGTCAAGTTAAAGGAGTTCATCATCACCAAGCTCTTATTATATGAAATGTTAAAGGGACTTATCTAAGAAAAAGAATATCAAAACCATGAACAGTAAAATGACAACATACTCACAACTATCAACAACTGAACCTAAGAAAAACAAAAACAAACTAAGCAAACAACTAGAACAGGAACAGAATCACATAAATGAAGATCACATGGGGTTTATCAATGGGGAGGATGAGGAAAGGGAATGGAGGAAAAGATACAGGGAATAAGCAGCATAAATAGTAGGTATAAAATAGACAGGGAGTTTAAGAATAGTACAGGAAATGGAGAAGCCAAAACTAATATGTATGACGCTTGGACATGAACTAAGGGGTGGGAGGAACACTGCTGTGGACAGGGCAGAGGGGAATAAAGGGCAGAAAAAAATGAGACAACTGTAATAGCATAATCAATAAAATATATTTTAAAAAATAAAATAAAATACACATTTCACAACAGCTAACATCATCCTTAATGGTGAAAGACTGAAAGCTTTTTCCCTCAGCTCTGGAACGAAACAAATTTATGTCTGCTATGGCCACTTGCATTCAACACTGTACTAGATGCTCTGGTCAGGACGATTAGGCAAAATGAATGAATGAATAAATGAATAACATCCAGACTGGAAAGGAAGAAATTAAACTATCTTTACTGCACATAGAATGATTTTATATATTAAGCATGATCTTGCATATTAAAAATCCTAAAGAATCCACATCAAAAATATTAAATAAATGACCTCAGCAAAGTTGCAAGGTACAAGGTCAACATACAAAAATTAGTTGTTTTCTACATACTAGAAATGAACCATCAGAAAATAAAATTAAGAGAACAATACCATTCAGGATAGCACCAAAAAGAATAATATACTTTGGAAAAAACTTAACCAAAGAAATGCAAGGTTCATACACCAAAAACTACAAAATACTGAAAAATTAAAGACAATGTAAGTAAATGGAAAGACATCCCATACTCATAGATTGGAAGATTTAATATTGTTAATATGGCAATACTCACCAAATTGATCTACAAATTCAATGCAATCTCTATCAAAATTCTAAATGCCATTTTTGCAGAAATGAACAAGCTGACCCAAAAATTCACATGGAAATGAAAGGCCCCAAAATAGCCAAAACAACACTGAAAAATTGTTGAGTTGTAGGACTTAACAATTCCTGATTTCAAAACTTACTACAAAGCCACAGTAATTAAAATAGAGTGGTAATGGCATAAAGATAGGCATATATTGGGTTGACCAAAAAGTCCGTATGGTTTTTTCCATAAAATAAAAGGCACATTTTTTTCATTTTCACCAGTAACTTCATTGATTTGGATATTTTGAGTATGTTGGCTATCTCCTGTATAGTATAATGTTGATTGTTCTCAATGAATGTCTCGATTTGATCACTACCAATTTCTCTACCCCACCACGGAGCATCATCCAGTGAGAAATCTTCAGCACTAAACTTCGCAAACCTCCTTTGACACATTCGATCAGTCACAGCACCTTCTCCATACACTGCACAAATCTTTTTTGTGTGTTTCGGTTGCATTTTTACCTTCCTTGAAATAATAAAGCATACTATGCTGAAAAAGTTGTGTATTTTCTTCCATCTTCAATATTAAAATGGCTACACAAAAATTCACCAATTTTGGTGTTTTTTCCCCCAATGGATGCTGATATGACAGCTGTCACACAATACGACCTAACAAAATGTTTTGAATAAAATTAAAGACAATGAAGTGCTACTAGAGCCATCTTATGGAAAGAAACAAACTTTTTGGTCAGCCCAAAAGATCAATGGAATAAAACTGAGAATCTAAAAATAAACCTATAGCACTGACTGGTGTGGCTCAATTGCTTTGGCATCCTCCCGCAAAGCAAAAGGCAAAAGGTCACAGGTTGGATTCCTGTGGGGCGTGTGCAAAAGGCAATGGATCAGTGTCTCTCTCACATCAATAGTTGTCTCCCTCTTTCTCCCTCCCTCCCACCTCTCTAAAAATAAATAAAATTTTTTAAATAAATAAATAACAATAAAGTTAAAAATAAACTTATATGCCTATGGCAAATTTACTTTCAACAAGGGAGTGAAGATCATTCAATGGGAAAGAACAGTCTTACCAATAAATGGTTTTGGAACAAATACCACATGTAAAAGTATGAATTTGGAGGCCTATTTCATATCATATATAAAAATCAACTCAAGTCCTGGCTGGAGTGACTCAGTTGGTTGGAGCACAGTTGCATACACCAAAAGCCTGGGGGTTCAGTTCCCCACCAGAGAATGGACCTAGGTTGCAGGGTAGATCCCCAGTCGGGGCACATATGGGAGGCTACCAGTTGATGTTTCTCACTCACGTCAATGTTTCTTTCTCTTTCTCTCTCTCTCCCCCAGCCTTTAAAAATCAATAAACAATTTTAAAACTTAACTCAAAATATATCAAAGACCTAAATGTAAGAGCTAAAACTATTAAATTCTTAGAAGGAAATATAGCTGTGAATCTTCATAACCCTGGATTAGGCAATGGTATTTATTTATTTGTTTTAATCCTCACCCAAGCATATGTTTACTGATTTTGGAGGGGTGAGGAAAGAGAGAGAAACATAAATGTGAAAGAGGAACATTGATCGGTTGCCTCCTGTATGCTCCTGGACCAGGAGATCGAACCCACAACCTAGCTATGTGCCCTGACCAGGGATGGAACCCACAACTGTTTAGTCGATGGATGATGCTTCAACCAACTGCCAGACCAGGGTTAGGCGAAGGTTTTTTAGCTATGACACAAAAGCACAGAAACAAAAGATAAAATTGATAAGCTGTACTTAAATTAATATTTTTTAATTTTAATTAAAAATTAAAGTTTTTGCATGTCAAAGGACATTATCAAAAAAGTGAAAAGACAATCCACATAAGAGAAAAATATTTGCCAATGATGCATCTAATAAGGAACATCAGAATATATAAAGAACTCTTACAATTCAATAATTTTAAAAAACTGAATTTTGTAAATGGACAAAGAACTCTTAGAGATATTTCTCCAAAGTACAAATGGCCAATAAGCACATGTAAAGATATTCAACATCATTAGTCATTAGGAAAATACAAATCAAAACCACAATAATATACCATTTCACATTCACTATGATAACTATAATCAAAAAGACAAACAATTGACATTATGTTAGATGAAATAAGCCAGTCACAAATATCATATGATTCCACTGAATGAGGTACCTAGAGTAATCAAATTCATAGAGACAGCCCAGCTGGTGTAGCTCAGTGGATTGAGCGCGGGCTGGGAACCAGAGGGTTCCGGTTCGATTCCCAGTTGGGGCACATGCCTGGGTTGCGGGCCAGGTCCCCAATGAGGACCATGTGAGAGGCAACCATACATTGCTCTTTCTCCCTCCCTTCTCCTCTCTCTGAAAATAAATAAATAAAATCTTAAAAAAAAAAATTTCATAGAGACAGAAAGTAGAACGGTATTTGCCAGGGGCTGGCAGAAGGCAGGGAATGAAGAATTGTTTAATGGGTATAGAGCTTCAGTTTTGTACGATGAAAAGAGTCCTGGAGATTGGTTTCACAACAATGTAAGTGTACTTAACACTATTGAACTGCATACTTAATGGCTGCCCTGGCCGGGTGGCTCAGTAGACTGGAGCATTGTCCCAAACACCAAAATGTTGCAAGTTCAATTCCCAATCAGAATACATACCTAGGTTGCAGGTTCTATCCCCAGTAGGGGCATGTACAAGAGCCTTCCAATCAATGCTTCTGTCTCAAATGCATGTTTCTCTCTCTCTCTCTCTCTTTCCCCCTCTCTTTAAAGATCAGTGAAAATATCCTTGGGTGAGGATTTTTTTTAAAAAATGGTTAAGATGAGGGCCCTGGCCAGGTAGGTCAGTTGGTTAGAGCATCATCCATATATACCAAGGTTGTGGTTACACCCCTAGCCAGGTCATTAAAAAAGAAAAAAAGAATAGGGCCCAGCCTGTGTAGCTCAGTGGATTGAGCGCGGGCTGGGAACCAGAGGGTCCAGTTCGATTCCCAGTCGGGGTACATGCCTGGGTTGCGGGCCAGGTCCCCAATGAGGGCCATGTGAGAGGCAACCATACATCGCTCTTTCTCTCTCCCTTCTCCTCTCTCTGAAAATAAATAAATAAATAAAATCTTTAAAAAAAAAGAAAAAAGAATCAACCAATGAATGCAGAAATAAGTGGAACAAATTGATGTTCTTCTCTCTCTTCCTCCCCCCTCTCTCTCTGAAAATAAAAAAATAGCCCTGGCTGGTGTGGCTTAATAGATTGAGTACTGGCCTGCAAACCAAAGGGTTGCTGGTTCAATTCCCAATCCAGACACATGACTGGGTTTCGGGGTTGCGGGCACCCCCTTGTTGGGGGTGCGCAAGAGGAAACCACACATTGCTGTCTCTCCCTCTCTCTCTCTCCCTTCCTCTCTCTCTAGAAATAAATAATCTTTTAAAAATTAAAAATAAAATAAAAATCAATAAATAAAAAAATTAATGGTTAAGATGGTACATTTTACATTGTTTATTTACAATGTAAATTGTTTACAATTAAAGGTTTTTTTAATTTTTAAAAAAAGACCAACAATAACAAGTATGGGTAAGGGTGTGGAGAAAGTGGACTCCTCATACATTACTAGTTGTATGTAAAAATGACACAGCTGGTTTGGAAAACAGTTTGACAGTTCCTCCAAAAGTTAAAGAGTTACCATATGACCCAAAAATAATCATTCCTCAGTATATATCCAAGAGACTGAAAAACACATGTTCACCTAAAATCTCACAAGCGAGTGCTCACAGAAGCATTATTCATAATAGTGTAAAAGTGGAAACAACCCAAAAGTCCATCAACTGATGAACAAAATATGATATATCATACACTAGAATATTATTCGAGTAAGTACCAACACATGCTATAACATGAATTGACCATGAAAAGATTATGCTAAATGAAAGAAGCTAGACACAAAAAGCTATATATTGTATGATTCCATTTATATAACATGTCCAGAATAGGCAAATCTAGACATAGAAAGTAGATCAGTGGTTTCCAGGGCTGGGTAGGGAGGAGGTGGGGTGGGTAAGGACTGCTCATGGGTGTGGGGTTTCTTTTCGGAGCAATGACAACGTTCTGAAACTGGATAATGGCGATAGTTGCACAATCTTGCATGTACGCTAACAACCATTGAATTGACTACTTTTAAATAGTAAATTTTACTTATATAAATTATATCTCAATTTAAAAACATATGCTTAATGACAGAAAACAGGTATTTGCATAGTCTCAAAGTATCTTCCTCAAAATATTTAGTAATTACAAAGAAAAAAGAAATAAGTTTACAGTGGAGAATCCTGGCAGACTCCACCTTAGCCAAGTGATCAACGTCAGCATCACCAGTAAAAGACATCAACAGCATGTACACCCTGATAGATGATCCAAGGAGGACACACTAATTTCTGTGATATCCTTCCCAAAACTGCAAAGCCTTAATCAAATCATGAGGAAACAGAAGACAAACCCAAACTGAGGGGATATTATATGAAATAACTGTCCAGTAACCTTTGAGTGTCAAAGTCATGAGACTAAAGAACTGTCGTAGGTTTGAGGAGACTACAGGGACATGACAAGTAAATGCACTGTGTGATCCTAGACTGGATACTGGAACAGAAAAAGAATTTTAGTGGAAAAATAGGTGAAATTATTAGAAATTCTGTACTTTATTTATTAGTATTACAACAAGGTTAATTTCTTCGTTTGATTAATATTCTATGATTATGTACAATATTAACATAAGAGGAAGTTGGGTGAAAGATACATGGAAATTCTCTATAATATTTCTGCAAGACTTCTGTAAGTCTAAAATTTGCTCAAAAATTTTAAAAACTTAACTGTTAAGAAATGAATTTAAAATATTTAATAGAAGAGCTGAGAGAGAAAATTTATCACATGTCCCAGAAATAGAATAAGATTCTAGACTATAAGGCCAACACTTGTCTGTGATATGGCAAAAGCCTTGCTTCATTTGGGAAGATTAATAAGCTAATACACTAAACACTGTTCCTAAAAATAAAATAAAAAATAAACACTTCCTAAAGCATGGTACCACGAAGTCTTAGTTATCTCACTCCAAAAAGATAGTTAATGAAAGGGAAGAGAACAAGAGAATGAAATGTTCTGTAAAAGATGACAGATCTTTCAGTTCGTCCTAAGAAATAGTATGCTGAGCACGCACGACCCTTGCTTGATTATCTCTAGTACTCACTACCTTATGTTCTAATTTCTGACTCTATTTCTTTACATCAAGCTAAAATCTGCCTCATACGAGCCTTACATACTCAGAATCTTACAGTATAAGAGGCCAAAGATAAAATCTAACCCAGCAGTTCTCAAAGTGCAGTCCAGGACCAACAGTATCAGTGTCTCTAGGAAACTATGTTAGGCATCCAAATTCTATACCCACTCCCAAATTTCTGAATCAGAAACTGGTAGTGGAGCCCTGCAGTGGAGTTTTAACAAGCCCTCCAGGTAATTCTAACACAAGCTAAAATTTGAGAACCACAGGTTTTATACAATCCCCTCAACATAGAGGTGATTTGCTTAAAAGCACAAGGTTTTTTAGAAGTGCCCATGCCTAAAACGTGGGCTTCCAACCCCCTCCCTCCCACTCCAATGTACTTAAGATTTACGCCACACTGTCCCACCACAGGTCCTAGTTCTTACCTTTGGGACAATAAAGCATAAATTGAATTTCTATTTCATAACAACAACACCTCAGTTATCCTATCTCCCTTTTCCTACCATCATTTTCTGTTCTGGTTCCATCAACGTTTTGTCAGCGGTGCAGTTTTATCTTGCATAAAACTTTTCACTTTAAAATACAGCACTCTTGGTAGGCAACAGAAGCCAAAAGAATTAGATGCCTGATTGATTTTTTAAACTCATTCAAACTATTATTTTAAGTAGAGCTAATAAATTTTCTCATGTATCTCATCATTTGTCTCCTTTTTGTGTTTAATGGAAATATTATTGAGCACATCAGTACAACCAATTAATGGTGATTTTCATACTATGACATCAAGGATCACTCAAATGCCCTCTGTCCCACAGGTCAACTTCTTTTGGCATACTGTACATAAACATGCAAAGGTGAACAAGATGTCATAAAGTATTAGTAAACTCAAAACTAAATGCAATAAACTGAAAAGAAGAAAAGGGGAAGCAGAGTGAAGATTAAGTCAATCCTCTCCTTGACAAATCAAAACCAAGAGCAAAATTAACCCAAGAAACTTCTGTTAAACAATTAAAAAAGAAAATTTCAACTAAACATAAATTAGATAAAATAATTTGTTTGAGCTAGAGAAACCCGTGATAAACTTAGCTTATCAGAACTTCAATTTTTTTAAATAAGAACAATTTGGATAAGCAGTAATTAAACTCTTACCGGGCCTAAAGTGGTGTCTTCATCACTGTCTCCGTCTGGACTGCCTTCCATATCAACACCGAGGATCACGGTATCCAAAGCGCTCAGGTGTTGTCGTTTGCTATTTCCCACATGAACATCTAAGGGTGATTTTTGCAGAGTGGATTCTGCCTTAGAAGATGTGGTGGCTTTCGTCTTGGGAATTAAAATCGTTGTGAAAGTCTTCTTTATTTCAGTCTTCTTATATTTCTTACATGCCACTTCATTGTTAGAGTTCTTATTTAATAGGGATTTGGGGAGCTTAAATTCACCTGGCTTGTAATCACTGAGTGAAAAGGGGACAAGACACACCTTAGGTGTTTTTTCTAAAACTGCAGCCTGTAACGGTCTCAGAGATACATGAGAGATCTTCTGGTTTTCTTTATATTCATTCACCTATTCAGACCAATAAAAGAAAAGAAAATATTAGAATCCCAGGTCCCACACCTTTTCTTACAGAGCTGTCTAATAAATCTAATTCCTACTGCATAATGACAACATAAATCCACACTGTCTATAAGGAAACTTTTTCCACCCAAAATCTAGATACCAAATTCATTAACCCAAATACAGCTATTTATTATACGGGACACATTTCTTGCCCATATAAGTCTACCAGACCAATAATAATAATTACTATAATCTGTAACTGAGGAGTCTACCATGTCAGCTTCCACGTAACTGTAATTGTTCCCAGAGGGGAAAGCTGACAATAACTGCTGCAAAAGCAAGTGTAGAGTCCTGATCCCACCCTGCCACTATTCCGGGGGGTGAAAAGAACCTTTCTCCACGCTGTACGTCTAGATTCCACAGAGGACAACCAGAGCTGGGAGGTGACTTCTCTTCTGAAGCATGCCCGGAAAAGGCAGTTAAACGGCAAGATGCCCCAGGGGAGAGAAATAGTTTTGGAGTAGGGAAGTGCAGGGCGCCAGGTCCGGGTGCCGAGCAGACCCCTCACGAAGACTGGTAGAAGCACACCCGAAAGCGACAAGCCGTCTCTCACCTTCTCTTGGAGTAGCTGTCTGGAGCCCGCCTTCTCTTCAGCCGCCGCGTACAACCCGGACATCTTTCTGCTGCTTAGCAGCTGGCGCCTTCCCGCCAATATTGGGCAGGAGGCGGGGCCTCGCGAGGGGGTGGGTCCTCGGGAGCGGGAGGGGGAGGGGAGTGGCTTCCGCGCGCTCAGATCCCAGCTGACTGCGGGGAGGGGAGGGGCCGTGCGCTAGTGAGGTACTGCTGTCTCCTAAAGAAGCTAGCTTACCAGTCTCATCCCAAACTCAAATTCCTTAAGTATATCATGGGACGAAATGGACTTTTTTTTTTTTACCTTGGATCCTGATGCTTTGATGCTGCCGGTGCCAGGGTCTCGCTTTGAAAAACACAGCGCTTTTGCTGATGAAAGACTACCTTGCCTTGCAATGTGAGCCTAGAAAAGATTCAGACTCACTCAGATGCCCTAAAGCAGCGGTTCCCAAACTTTTTGGCACCACGGACCGGTTTCGGGGAAGACAGGACGTGGAGCTCGGGTGAGCTTCGCTTGCTCACCCGCGGTGGATAGGGTGGGAGACAGGAGGCGCAGCTCCTGCGAGCTTTGCTTGCAGCCCGATTCCTAACAGGCTGCGGCTCGGAGGTTGGGGACCCCTGCCCTAAAGAATAGAAAGGAAGTCGAAATCAACTTGGCAGCGTTTACCTCGGGCTCCCTGGTTCCATATAACCCCGCCACCAGAATATTATGCTCTATGTCTACAGTATTATCTTCTTTAGAAAGGGAAGCATTTTGATGTTTTTTCAAAAGCTAGTAACGTTTAGCTAGTTTAAATGTCACCTGATCATCTGCCCCCCAGTTAACTACGATACTAATGATAACCTTACAAAGCCCAAAGGCTGGGAAAAAATTGTGAGTTAAATAACTTGTGTATCACAAAGTAACGGCAGATTTTAGTGCACTGTATTTCTTACGGATGCAGCCATATTATTTTTTTTTTCTTCAGTTAGAAATAATCAGGCCTCGGATAAACCTCATTGGCTACAATAAAGCCGCTGCGCAAAGCTAGGTACAGCCATATTAAACTTTTTTTTCTGTTCTCTGGGTTGCTGTGAGACAAAACAATTGCCTTTCCAACGAATTATTCCCTCTACAATATAGTTTTGGAGCTGATCAATTCATAGTATAAAATTAAGATCCTTTCTTTTTAGCCAAAACTGCTCCTTTGGTTACTTACTTGGGTTCTCCACTGTTTGTCGCTGGAGACTTGCCCAATTTTATTTCTTCTCCCAACCTAGGGCCAGTAAAAAAACACAGGTGAAATTATTTGAGAACTAATCCCATTAACAGCACCTTGCAAGACCCTCGAGGACCTGGTACCTGCCAAACTTTCACCACTCATTGACTCAAAAGCCACTGGTAAAATCAAACTTTTCATAGAGTCTGATCATACTGTGCTATTTCTAGACTTCAAGACTTTGCTCATGCGTCCAGTCTCTCTCCACCACAGCAGTTATAAAATCCGTTCTATGGTGAAATGTGTTCTGACTTCCAATTAACCAATGTTTTTTACACAACCCAGCTATTGAATTGCAATTGCTTCTGTTATGATTCTATACGTCTTTGAAGACTTTCTGAATAAAATGCAAGCTTTTTTATTTTTCATATTTGCATACTTTATTTTTTTTATTTTAAAATTCAAGCTTCTTGAGGACATGAAACATTTAACAATATTCCATACTCCTTACAGAGAGCTAAGCATGGTAAACACAGCAAGTACTTAATACTTATGGACTTATATATAAACTCTTTCCGGCCAGTTACGTTTTTTTAATAGGCAGTTTCCAAAAACTTTAACTGGAAATCCTAAAAGAGAGTGTTCAGATTTCAGGCATTGTCCCAGGCCCCTTTTTGGAGAGAGAGAGACAGAGAGAGACAGAGAGACAGAGACAGAGACAGAGAGAGAGCGCGCGCGCGTGTGTGTGTGTGTGTGTGTGTGTGTGTGAGTCACTGGCCTAAATTACCACCACCTGCCCTTGTGTCACCAAAAATATACCGCACCACAACCCACTGAGCTTTATCAGCTGGGCTAATCAGGTGCTATTAGCAGGACTTCTATCCCAATCAAACTCTAATTCGGAACTTTGAACAGTCTGGACAAACTGCCCTTCACTATCCCATTTTCCTTGGCTTCAAACCAAGCTAACAAACAAAACCTTTAATTCTGACCTTCCTCGCTGCAAGGGTCTTAAGAGAAAATAGCCCAACAGAAGTAATTTCCCGCCAGAAGTGGCGTCCAAATACTACGAGACTGAGGGCTATAGGGCTGACTGTGAACATGCGCAGTAACACACTCGACGTTCTGAGGTAGGCGCCCAGACGTCCTCCACAATCCCACAATCCTCTACTCGCAACTTCCGGTTTCTCTAGCTCGGCAGTGAATGTTGTTTCCATCAGTTGTGCTTCAGCGTCCGGTGCCTCTACGTGGATAGGGTTTTTTCTGTTCTTCGACGTTGTAGCTGTTTAGTGTTTGGAATCAGTGAAGTTTCGGGAGTACCACGACAGCCATGAATATGTCGGCCCCAAGCGCACTCATGAAACAACCGCCCATTCAGTCCACGGCTGGAGCCGTCCCTGTTCGCAATGAGAAAGGTACTGTGCTGTGCCGTTTTCCAATTCGGTCTTCCTCTTCCTTCCCGAGCATACTCCAGACCTACCCCCGGCCGACCACCCCAACCCCGCAGATCCTTAAGACTCTCCTCCCTATTTTTTCAACTTTCTCCCACCCTATCGTGTTGCCAAAGCGGGAGGGCGGGGGGAACGGACACTTCTATCTCCTTGTTCCTTATATGCTGCCTGTTCTCATCTTCTCCGAGCACTACGCTTTCCTTGGCATCCACCAGTTCGTTAGACTGATACAGAATGAATGCCTGCTGCTTGCAGGGCGTTTTGCAGTATACAATCCCTCTTTTGGTATCCATACACTCTATTTATGCAGCTTCTGTAATTTTTATCATTATAAGTTTTTATGTGCCTGTTTCCCTCTACCGCATCATAAGCTTATAACCTCCTTGAGGCAGGAACAATGTCTTATTAAACTTTTTAAACTTTAAACCAATGCAGCGACTGTATTTACTGAAGTGAATACAAAGTTGTGTAAGGTAGTGCCCCTAACCTTAAGGAACTCATATTCTAGTAGATTCGGAACATTCAAAAAGAGGTCTTTCACACCTGTAATACCTGTCACATAGGTGAAACCAGGCTCTGTGAGAGCAGAGAAGGAATAATTTCTTATTCCTTGGATTGAATTAATCAAAGAAAGCTTTTTGAAGAAGGTGGCATTTAAGTTGACCCCTGGAGAATCGGTATGATTCCAATGAGTGCAGATGAAAGAAGGAACACAGTATGTGTTTGTGGTAGTCAGAATAGAGTCAAAGAATTTTTTCAGTAAGGATTTTGGAAAATAATATCAGGGTTTAAATATACTGCACCTATCCGTGTGCTACTTGCCTTTTTTAAAAATTGAACATGTAGTTAAAGTATCCTCTGGATACATATAGATATAATTCGTTCATTTTTAACTGTTTATGAATTCCATTGTATAATTAAACCACAATTTATTTCCTACTGAGGGACAGTTCTGTTGTTTTTTTTTTCTTCTATTACAAACAGTGCTGCAATTGTCACTCTTTTTTTTAATTTTTAAATTAATTTATTGTTGTTCAATTACAGTTGTCTGCATTTTCTCCCCTCCCCACCTGCAACTGTCACTCTTAAAGGTATTTCTTTAGTGCATCTGTGTAAGAATTTCTCTAGGGTAAACTCCTAAAAGTTCATCATCAACTTAACTACCTATTGCCAGTTGTTCTCCACAGTAAGAACATGAAAAGTTTTTATTTCCCATATATTTATCTACACACTTGATTTTATGATTTTATGAGATTTTTTAATTTTTGCTCAATCTAATGGGTGTGAAATATTTCATTAATTTGCAATTCCCTGATTACTAGTAAGATTAGGCATCTTGATCAGATATTTTTCAGCTCTCCAGGTGTTCTCTTCAGTGAATTACCTGTTTCTGTCATTTACCCATTTTCTATTTGGTTTGTTTTTATACTTCCCAAGTCTGTAATATTTCCCTGTTTGTTTGGGGGGTATTTGGCTTGTCTTTTAACTTTAATTATGTAGTCTTCTGTTACACAGGTATTTTTTAGTTTTAGTGTTATCAGATTTATCAATTTTGTCTTTTATGGTTTGTACTGTTTAGTATATTAAGAAATCCTTTCCTACACTGAGATCATAGATATTCAGATTACAAAGATTTTCTATTATCTTAAGTGTTTGTATATACTAAATAGAATTGGATACACAGCTGTGCAACAATACAGATTCTAAGTTAAGGAGCTTACAGTCCTGTAGGGATGTATATGTTTAAGATGTTTTTCACACTTAGAACTTTAATCCATCCAGAATATTGTGTGTGTGGGTGTCAGAGATCTAATTTTACTGTTTACCTTACAGTTAGCCATTTGTCCCTACTACTCCATTGTTTGACTAGCCCACCCATTCATTCTCCACTGCTTTAAAAAGCAGAGTGATGATGTCACTCTGTAATATACCAAGTTCTCAAATAGGTTTCTCTGCTCTCTACTCTGTTCCATTGGTCTTTATGTACCTCTTGAGTCAATGACATATTGTTTTACTTACTTTAAATTTAAATGAGCCCTGAAGTCTGTATAAAACCCTTCCCACTCCCTAGTCCTGGCAGGTGTGACTCGGTTGGGAGCGTTGTCCTGTGACCAAGAGGTTGCAGGTTTGATTCCCCATCAGGGCACATATACACCTAGGTTGTGGGTTTGAACCCTGTACAGGAGGGAGCCAATTGATTCTTCTCTCACTGGCATTGATGTTTCTCTCTCCCTTACTCTTCTCTCTAAAAGCAATGAAAAAATTGTCCTCAAGTGAGGATATTTTTTTAAAAAACCCCTTCCACCCCACCTTATTTTACTCTTCTGGTTTTATTTCTTTATTTTTTTTAGAGCAATTTTAGGTTCACAGCAAAATTGGGGGAAAGATACAGAGATTTCCCCTATCTACCCCTACACATGCATATATTATCCCTACCAGGGTAATATATTTGTTACAACTGATGAGCCTACATTGATACATCATAATTACCCAGAGTCCATAGTTTACATTAATATTCACTCATGGTGTTGTGCATTCAGTGGGTTTGGGAAAATGTATCCATCACTATGGTGTCATACACAGTATTTTCACTGACCTAAAAATCTGTATTCAGCCTATCCATCCCTCCCACACACCCAACCCCTGGCAGCCACTGATCTTTTTATTGTCTTTATAATTTTACCTTTTCCAGAATGTTATGTATTTGGAATCATACAGTATAAAACCTTTGGATATTTGCTTTTTTCACTTAGTAATATACGTTTAAGGTTCCTCCATGTCTTTTCTTTCATGGCTTGATAACTCTGTTTTTTGTTTCTGTTTTTAGTGCTGAATAATATTCCATTGTATGGATGTACCATAGTTTATCCATTCACCTAGGGAAGGACATCTTCATTGATTCCAGGTTTTAGCCGTATGAACAAAGCTGCAGTAAATGTCAGTGTAGGTTTTTGTGTGGACATAATTTTTAACTCATTTGGGTAAATAGCGAGAACTGCAATTGCTGGATTGTATAAGTATAAGCTTACCTAAGTAGCTGTGCCATTTTGCATTCCCACCAGCAATGAGAGAGAGTTCCTGTTGTTTCACACCCTGGAGTGAATTTAATGTCAGAGCCCTGGATTTTGGCCATTCTAATAGGTGTGTAGTGGTATCTTATTGTTGTTTGAATTTGTATTTCCCTGATGACATGCGATGTGAGGCATTTTTATATGCTTCTTTGCCATCTGTGTATCTTTGGTGAGGCATCTGTTAAGGTCTTTGACCTCACCTTGTTCTTCAGAATCGTCTTGGCTCCTGTCCTTCCACATGATTTTAGACTCTGCCTGGGAACGACTTTTAATTGAATTGCATTAAAATGTTATAGATTGGTTGCTATTATAAATGGTATTTTAAACTTATTTTCTAATTATATATATAGCTAATGTACAGGTACACTTATTTTTATCCAGCATTCTTCCTGAATTCTATGTTAGTTTGTCTGTTCCTTATCTTGTTTTTTTCTATGTAGATGATCATATAGTGTGAAAATTATGGCAGTTCTACCTTTTCAAGCCTTATGTTTTATCTTTTATGTTAACTAGAAGGAATGATATGGACAATGTAGGAATGCCCACTGTTTTTTAAAAGAATGCTTGTAATGTTCTGTTATTTTATTAAGTATAATGTTTGTATCTATTTTTAAGATTATATGACTTAAACTGTATAAACTTTAAATCTTACATTACTTGTTGCCCTGTGAGTTTTCCAAGGTTAGGTCATCCTTGAAGCCCTAGGCTGAATCCTATTAGGTCATGATGGCTTAGAGATTTTTGTTAGTGTTTACATTGCTGGGTACATTTCCTGTGATGTTATTTAGTACTTTTCTATTTATGTTCATAATCGAATCCACCTAAAGTTTTCCTTTGAACTGTCCAATTTTGTTGTCAAGGACATATTCAGATCTTATAAAATATGTTAGTTTTTACTCTCTATTCACTGGAATTGTTGGTATTTGTAAAAGAAAGATTATCTGCACTTGCAGACTTGATAGCTCATAAGCTAAAAGAAGGTAGAAATAGATAAGATTAGAAAATTGAGTTATTGGTAATACACATACTATGAAGGGTGCCATGGAAAACTCCAGCGGAACTAAAATAATGACTGAGCAGCATTTTAACTTTATGTTCCCACTTAAATCACCCTTACTGTGTGCTGGGCACTGTTACTAAGTTTAAGGGTATAGTTAAGGTGGAATAGCATAACTTCGTGATGGCCATAGTCTGCCTGTTGGGAGGAATTTTTTTTGTTGTCTCACTACTCGCTTTTCTCTGCTTCATTGTACCCAAGCTAGGCCTCGTTATCATTAGTGTTGGTATTCACAAGAATACTTACTTTCCCACAACTTGGTCTCTGTAGGTAGATATCATTAGATGAATAGATGGTTGGGTGGTGGCTCTCTCCTTCTCCTTTCTGAACTCTATGTACAGGGGACATAGCGTTCTACCTACAAAGGCCAGTGGTTTAAGGACTTTAGGAAAGAGGCTACTGAAACATAATATTATCTTTCTTACCCAGGTGAGATTTCGATGGAAAAAGTGAAGGTAAAACGTTATGTGTCGGGAAAGAGGCCAGACTATGCCCCTATGGAGTCCTCAGATGAGGAGGATGAAGAATTTCAGTTCATTAAGAAAGCCAAAGAACAAGAAGCAGAGCCTGAGGAACAGGAGGAGGATTCATCTAGCGACCCTCGGCTACGGCGTTTGCAGAACCGTATTAGTGAAGATGTGGAAGAGAGGTAATGACTAGGGTTATGTTTTCCTGGACCTGAATCCTGTAGGCTAATTAATAAGAACAACAACAATGATAGCTAATGCTTGAATAGTACTTACTCTGAGCCAGGCACTGTTCTGTGTACATTACATTTACTAATTCTTATAATCTACACAATAACCTTACGAGGTAGGTACTATTATACCCATTTTACAAATGAGGAGACTGAGGCACAAAGGATTTAGGAAAATAACATGACTAAAGTTATACAGCCATTAAGTGGCAGCCAGTAAATGGCAGGTTAGCACTTGTCCAAGGGCCCAAGCTAACTCATTAAGGGAATAGAAAATACAGATCAACAAATACAGATTTGATGATTTTTTGAGGGGAGTCTTTTTAACAATGACGTTTTATAAAAGTTGAGACATTGATTTTATCCACTTATTCTAAAGGCTAATGAAGGGAAATTACACTGAAGTAGGAAAAAGGCCTGATGAATGGTCTCGTGTAGGAAAGGGAACCTCCTGTCAGGGACTTGGTATTGATTGAGACATTACCTTAGAGTAAGCCAGAGGCCCCAAACTTTCATAGCTCGTATTGCCTCAGGAATTTTTGCACAGAATCCCAAGGCCCAAGCAGTTCTCTTTATTTTATTAAGGAGTTAGATCCAAAAATTTAATACATAGTTATATCCTAACAGCTTAGCCATTTGAAATATATAATGCACATAAAAGAGAAAACATTTTTACTTCATTTTTGCAGAACCACAGTAACTCACTAGTAGGATTTGTGTGCCTCTTGGACACTGACAACCTCTCAAACCTTGGAATCAAACTGGTATTATCACTCTCATTTCCAGATCCATACTAGAACTTGCTTTTTGTCACAGCAGTAATCAAAAATCCAGTTTCACAAAGTTAGGATGCTATTGAAAGGAAACAGTTTGATCTAATATTGAAAGTGTGAACTACCTCAAGCTATCAAATATATCTCAGTGCACCCATACAGGTTTGTTGTAGTGCCCCAGCATGCCTCAGCATACATTTAATGTTTTAGGTCCAACTTGACTATTTAGCTCTGACACTTTGAATTAGTTGCTTTAATCGGCACCTCTTTGCCCATCTTAAGACTTCAATATTAATTTTAAAAAAACATAACGTCTAGGTGCTCTATGACTAAAGAAATGTGGTTGAGCTCCCTCATTTTGTGGCATTGGTATTATACTTGGAGATACTGTTTTTCAGATTGGCTCGACATCGGAAAATAGTAGAACCTGAAGTGGTAGGAGAAAGTGACTCAGAAGTAGAAGGAGATGCTTGGCGCATGGAACGAGAAGATAGCAGTGAAGAAGAAGAAGAAGAAATTGATGATGAGGTATAGTAAAGTAAAATGGGAAGTTCTTTCTGGGTACAAGAAAAAGCTGAGGCCTGTGCTGCTTTCTTTGTTGAAGCCCTAAAGGCACAAGATCGCTGTTTTTGGCAGAACTCTGAACCAGGGTTCTATGTTGGGGATAGGATTGAAAATACAGAGGTGCTAAGGTGCATTTACTCAGATCAAAGTTTGTGGAGCTTGACGAGGGGAAAAATAAAAAGCCACCTAACAGCACAGGCTATTTGGCTTACTGGCTTCAACGTATGACTTGATAGGAAATAGAACGGCGTCGTGGCATGATGCGTCAACGAGCACAGGAGAGAAAAAATGAAGAGATGGAAGTCATGGAAGTGGAAGATGAGGGACGTTCTGGGGAGGAGTCCGAGTCCGAGTCTGAGTATGAGGAGTATACGGACAGTGAGGATGAGATGGAGCCTCGCCTGAAGCCAGTCTTCATTCGAAAGTAAGTGTCTCACAAACAGTCCTGAATCTAAAGTTTCCACTTTCCGGGGCTGAAGATAGAAGTCTCTTTCCTATCTCATGTTCTTCTGAAAGGTAAGCACTAAGGGAAAGTCTTCTGCCCAGTGCCCTAGCTCTGCATGGTATTTGCTGAGGAATATCTTGGTGTTAGCAGATCACCTAAGCTTGTTTTCACATCTCTTTCTCCAATTGAAGGGCACACACCTGACCAAGATTTTACATTATATTAAACACAAAATTAAGCTTAAAGAGCAAATTCCTATTCCTTTCCTAATGGCTAGAAATCCTACTACTACAGTCTAGCAGGTTCCTTACTATTCAGCCAGTTCACAAAGATGAATGGAATTTTGATGCTCTAAAGACACCCGGTACAACTTCCATTTTTGGCTCTTTGCAAATAATAGAGCCAGGGACCGTCTTTGTCTGATTTGGACAGGACTTGATTTAGGGGAACAGAGTTCCACTCTAAGAGCTTTGGGAAATTAACAGGACCTCTGCACCATAGGAAGGACCGAGTAACAGTTCAAGAGCGTGAGGCTGAAGCATTAAAACAGAAGGAGCTGGAGCAAGAGGCAAAACGCATGGCTGAGGAGAGGCGCAAATACACACTCAAGGTACTAAGAGCGGCTGTGAAGATTGAGTGCAAGGAGTAGTATACTTAGTTTACCAGAAGAGAATAAGGAAGTCCAACCGTTGAATTGTTCTCCCTATCCAGATTGTAGAAGAGGAGACCAAGAAAGAGCTGGAGGAGAACAAACGATCCCTGGCTGCATTGGACGCTCTGAACACTGATGATGAAAACGATGAGGAGGAATATGAGGCATGGAAAGTTCGGGAGCTAAAGAGAATCAAGAGGGACAGAGAAGATCGAGAAGCGTGAGTAATGGTCCTAGAGTTTAATGCTGCTAATGGGACAGATTTTTAGAATAGGTCTGAGGCTCAACACCTACTATGAGCTCCATTCTAACATTCTTTATGGTTCCTGCAACTGGTTGTGTTTCTGTAATTGGAATGTGACTGTTAAAATCAGGGAAAAGAAACACACTTTGTCAGTGTTTCTCCATGATACAGTGCCAGCTAATACTCCCTTTAGTTTCCTAGTAGACACACAGAAGTTATTCATTGTTACCAGTTTTCTATTACTGCATTACAACCCAATCCAAAATTAAGTGACTCAGAACAATTATTTCTCACAGTTTGGAGGGTTGGCCAAACAGTACCTCTGCTCATATCACCTGGGCTCTTTTAACGTAGGTTCTTCCAACTGAAGGACTAAGTGGGCTAGAAAGTCCAAAATTTCTTCACTCATATATCTGGTAGCTGGTGTGGAACACCTCCCTTCTGTTTATTTTATTTTTTTATATATTTTTTTTTATTTTCAGACAAAGGAGAAGGGAGGGAGAAAGAGAAGGGGAGAAACATCGATGTATGAGAGAAACATCGATTGATTGCCTCTTGCTCACCCTCAGCTGGGGGACCTGGCCCACAACCCAGGCATGTGCCCTGACAGGGAATCAACTGGTGACCTTTCGGTTCGCAGGCCGGTGCTCAGTCCACTGAGCCACACCAGCCAGGTCCCTTCTTCTTCAGTAGGCTAGACTAGCTTTCTTACATAACAGTCTTGGGGCAGGATTCCAAGAGTGCAAAGGAGGAAGCTGGCAAGATCTTTGGAGGCTCCCATGTCATTTCTGCAAAGGGTCATACGTACTGTGAGGGGAAGAATTTGTGGCATTTAAATAATCAAACACACTATGTTAGAGCAGAATCACTTCTGAGCTGCATCGCCCATTCCTGAAAATTAGTAGGAATGAAAGAGTAATCCCAGGTTACAGTGGGAAACCATCAATAGAAAACTCTGTTCTTGGCCTGCAGATTCTAAGGTTTTTATCTTGGACTTCATGGAGTCCACATGCCCTTTAAAATTGTATGCAAAAGTATGTGTATATTTGCATTTTTCTGGAGAAAGGGGATCTGTGACTACCACCACTCCCCCAAAAAAAGGTTCAAGTCCCTGCAATCTAATTAATGATGGTAATCCATGGTTTATGACATGTAAGCATATAAAAGATTAAGTGTTGCACAGTTATTTTAAGTTCTGGGGGTTTTTCTAAAATAAGTGGCTTTTTAGGGAATTGGTAATATTGTGAAATTAAACAGTATGTCTAAACCTCAAAAAAGGCTGGAATCAACTTTTGGTAGTGTGCAATACCTGATTTTACAAGCATAATGAAGACCACCTAACATTTTTATTTATTGAGCTCCTGATCTTGATTCCTAATAGGCAATGACTAGAATTTTACAAAGTGAATAGGCCCTGCCTGGGTAGCTCAGTTGGTTAGAGCATCGTCCCAATGTGCCAAGGTTAGGGATTCCATCTGTGGTCAGGGCACATATAAGAAGCAACCAGTACCTCCCAGATCCTACCTCACTTAGCCCATGGGAAAGGGGCCCCTGGAGCTCCAGGCTAAAGGTCCTAATGATTCTTCCTGGCTTCATCTCCTTACCAACTCTCATTCACATTGCTGGTGAGGTTGAAAATGAGTCATTAAATTGTGTTTGTAAATTGACTGGAAGCACACTCAGGCCAACTACAAGTCAACCAAATGCCTTGGCACAGAGGCGATGTCTTAAATGTAATCATATGGAAATGATGTTTGCCTTCTATAGAAGTTGCCTAGATGGTAATCAGAAGTAAACAAAGCAAAAGCTTACTTTTTAATAGGAAAGCCATGAGTATATCTGACATGGTTTGCTAAAATACCATGAGAGCAATTCCTAGAAATAGCCAGCTCCTTACAGATTTCCCCATTAACTGCTGAAGCTACAGGTGGATTTCACTAGTAGAGCCCACATCTCCCAATAGGCCCTTGTCTAAGCCAAAGGTCACACATGTGGTGCTTTCCAGGACCAGGCAGGGAAGTTCTTTGAGTACAGTGGGCCGGGAGGGGCTGTGGTAGACTGGAGAGCACCAGGCCTGTCTACCCAGGACAGCCATTACTTAGATCTAGCTGACAGTGGATAGCAGGCCTGGAGTGCCATGGTTTCTGATTTTTCATGAGAAGTTGGAAATCTGGATGTTTGTATAAACTCTTTGGATAATTAAAGTTTAACAAATAATTTAAATAAAAACAAAACACCTTTCTAACCATAAAAAAAGAAGCAACCAGTGCATGCATAAATAAGCAGAACAACAACTTGATGTTTCTTTCTCTCACTCTCTCCCTTCCTCCCTCTCTAATAATTTTTTTTTTAAGATTTTATTTATTTTTAGAGGGAAGGAAGAGAGGGAGAGAAACATCCATGTGTGGTTGCCGTTCATGTGGCCCCCACCAGGGACCTGGCACGCAACCCAGGCATGTGCCCTGACTGGGAATCAAACCGCGACCCTTTAGTTCGCAGCCTGCGCTCAATCCACCAAGCTACGCCAGCCAGGGCAATAATAATTTTTTTTTTAATGAATAATGCTTGAAAGGAGATAGGACTGTGTTATACTCCAATAATTAGGTCTTTCTGAAGCTGGAATGATGCTAACAATTTTGTTCTCTAAACAGGCTTGAAAAGGAGAAAGCAGAAATTGAACGCATGCGAAACCTGACTGAGGAAGAGAGAAGAGCTGAGCTTCGGGCAAATGGCAAAGTTATTACCAACAAAGCTGTTAAGGGCAAATACAAGTTCTTACAGAAGTACTATCACCGGGGTGCCTTCTTCATGGTAAGACGTGAAAAGGGAAAGTTGTTCAGTAGGAGTAATTCAGAAGCTTTGAAACCTTTTTCCCCACCAAGAATAAACTGGTTCTGGAATGTTACTACCACTTGCCATTGGTCAACTTTCTCATTTGCTTTTTGCCTGTGAAGAATATAAATCCAACAGAGAAACGTACTGGCAACAGGATATTAGAAGTTGCAGCAACCGTTCTCTCTTTTGGCCCCAGCTCCCAGGAGGAAATGATGTAATAGAAGAATTGAGGAACTGAAAATAGAGACCTAGTAATCTATGTAGATGCTAGGCTATTTTAGGTACCCAAAAACACTTAGATATTATTATTCATAGCCAAGTGAGAAATTCTGGCTATGCAAAAGCCAGGCTCTGCAAATAATTTCACATGAACTTGTATTTGCATGGCAGAAGTTCAATTCACTTCATTCTGAGCTAAGCGACTTAACCTAACTAACACAAAAACAGTTTAATTATCAAATCATTGTGTGTGTCATCTTATTTTTTATGTAAAGACCAAAATGTCAGTCTGTTAATCCTGTATAAAGTAACAATGACTTACTCCAAATTATTTGGATTAGCATGAATAATTTCTTTCTTTTTTTTTTATTTTATTTTATTTTATTTTTATTTATTTTTAGAGAGAGGGGAAGGGAGGGAGAAAGAGAGGGAGAGAAACAGCAATGTATGGTTGCCTCTCATGTGGCCCTCACGGGGACCTGGCCCGCAACCCAGGCATGTGCTCTGACTGGGAATCGAACCGGGACCACTTGGTTCCCAGCCCGCGCTCAATCCACTGAGCTACACCAGCCAGGGCAGCATGAATAATTTCTTAATACAGAGATAGTCAGAAAGGGAATGGGAACATTGATTGCATTTATTTTAATACTGTGTAGCTTGTTAAATTATTTCTTAATGTTAGAGGGGTCTAACATTAGACTAGCTTTTTTAAATGTTGTGTATCAGACCTTAAATATCCCAAATGCAGCTAAATTCCTGCAGATACAGTAAAAAAAATGTTTTTAATCTTCAGTGTAGGGTTCCTCACTTCTCTGCAAAATCAGTGTGTATATCTCCTAAGCAGGAAGTGTTTGCTTTTTGTATAGTTTTTCTTTTTCTTTTTCTTTTTTGTCAGGAGCAGGATCTTTTAATGGTAGAAAAGTTGGATTTACACTGAAAATGTTCAGTTTTAGCATGGCAAGTTTTCTTCATCAAATTACATAATTTTTTCTATAACATTTAATGTTAAAATGCTATTTTTTTAATCCTTTGATACATTTTTTTATTTTATTGATTATGCTATTTCAGTTGTCCCATTTTTCCCCCTTTCTTCCCCCACCCCCCATTCCCCGCCCTTTAGTTTTTGTCCATAGGTCATACACATAAGTTCTTGGTCTTCTACACTTCCTATACTATTCTTAACCTCCCCCTGTTTTCTATTTATGCTACTTGTTCTCTGCACCTTTTCCCCCTCTCTCCCCCTACCACTCCCCTGTTGATATCCCTCCATGCCTTATATAAATCCCTTTAACATTTCATATAATAAAGGCTGGGTGATGATGAACTCCTTGAACTTGACCTCATTTGGGAAGCACTTTATCTGCCCTTCCATTCTAAATGATAGCTTTGCTAATAGAGTATTCTTGGATGTAGGTCCTTGCCTTTCATGATTTGGAATACTTCTCTCCAGCCCCTTCTTGCCTGCAAAGTCTCTTTTGAGAAATCAGCTGACAGTCTTATGGGAATTCCTTTGTAGGTAACTGTCTCCTTTTCTCTTGCTGCTTTTAAGATCCTCTCCTTATTTTTTATCTTGGGTAATGTCATTATGATGTGTCTTGGTGTGTTCCTCTTTGGGTCCAACCTCTTTGGGACTCTCTGAGCTTCCTGGACTTCCTGGAAGTCTATTTCCTTTACCAGCTTGGGGAAGTTCTCCTTCATTATTTGTGCAAATAAGTTTTCAATCCTTTGGTCTTCCTCTTCTCCTTCTGGCACCCCTATGACTCAGATGTTGGAACGCTTAAAGATGTCCTGGAGGTTCCTAAGCCTCTCCTCAGTTTTTTTAATTCTTGTTTCTTCATTCTTTTCTGGTTGGATATGTTTTTTCTTTCTGCTGGCCCACTCCATTGATTTGAGTCCCAGTTTCCTTCTCATCCCTATTGGTTCCTTGCAGATTTCCCCTCATTTCTTTTATATTATCCTTCATTTGTTCAAGTAATTGCAACAATTTTTCTTCGAATCCTGTGAGCATCCTGATTATCAGTGCTTTGAACTGTGCATCTGATAGATTGGCTATCTCTTCATCACTTAGTTGTATTTTTTCTGGAGCTTTGATGTGTTCTTTCATTTGGGCCACTTTTTTTTCTCAGTGCTCCTGTTACTTTAAGGGGCAGAGCCTTAGGTGTTCACCAGGGTGGGTCAACCCACTTTGCTGTGTCGAGATGCTGTCTGTGGAGGCAGGGCCCGAGAGAACAATGGCGCTTGCTCTGTTCTCCGCACTTCCCCAGCCACCCACAAGCAAGTTGGGCCCTTTTTTGCTGGCTCCGGGGTGAGTGGATGGGCCTGCACAGTTCCAAGTCCCTGTGGGTCTCCCCAAGGAACTCTCCTGTGAGGCCGGGTATTGCTCCCTCTGCCGGCTCAACCCCCACAGGTGTATTCAATTGTTGGTTTGAGGCTTTATTTCCCTGTGTTGGTAGGCCACGCGGTCTGTTCCGCTCCCCAGCTTTTCCTCCCAGTTTATCTGCACGAGAATGAGGGACCACCCAGTCCAACAGTCTCAGCCCCGGTTTCGCCGAGTGCGCCCGCCACGGGCCTCTCGGGGCAGCTGAAGCATTGCCCGTACCGCTCCACAAACCTCTCTTGCTGAGTGCGCTCCACCTGGCTCCACTCCGCTTACCGGTCTGGATGAACATGTCTTCTTTAACTCCTTGGTTGTCGGACTTCCACTCAGTTCAGTTCTCTGTCAGATGTGGCTGTTTTTTTTAAATTGTTGTTTTTCCTCTTTTGGTTGTGCGAGGAGGCATAGTGTGTCTACCTACGCCTCCATCTTGGCCGGAAGTCTTTTGTATAGTTTTTCTAAATTGGAGTTGGTAGAAATTATGAATTACTTGTTATAGTGCTTCAAAGTCATGAAGTATTGCTTAAGCATTTCAGCAGTTTTAATAATCAAGCTTCTTAGAGAAGTGTATTGCTGGCTGGCTAAGATACATAAGGTTTCTATGAATGTTTTGGTGCACATCCTCAAATACCAAGTGTAGATGGAAAATATCATCTTCCATCTACACAAGGAGAGTGAAGATGAAAGGCTTCTGAGATTAAATGAGGGGCTCTTAGGCTAGAACAGGAGAAAAGCAGATCTCACAAAAATGGTTTAATTTTTCTACCTTTAAACTGGGCCTTTCTACAGTGAAGGGAAAAGAATACTCCAAAAGTATGTTTGGTTAAAGGACTCAGCTCTCATGAAGCTTTCCTTAACCAAGATGGTGCTCTTTTAATGCCTTCACCACAGATGTTTATAATCTGTATCTTAACTTTATAGTCTTACTAATAGGTTGGTTTGAAACTATTCTCTGTAGTTATTTTATGTAGTTCATTAAGTAAATAACCCTTTGAGCTTTTATTGTGTAAAGGACACTATTTAGCACTCAGTGCTTACAATATAAAAATGATGCTAAGGCAAATATATACTGTATGTAAGGAAAGTGAAAAGTACTGTGGGACTTCTGAAGATAGAGATGTTATATTTGGTAGAATACTGAAAAGTATAATATAAAGGAGGTGGCATTTAATGTACACTTCCTAACACTCGGTGGTAGGAAGACATTCCAGATGAATGGACCAGGAGTAGAGGTAGAAAGTATCATGTGTAACAGAAAATGGAAAGGAGGGGTAGATTAAGGCTGTACAGTGTTTGGCCTTGACTACTACACAGAGGAATTGTTTAATAAAATAGAGGCCCTGGCCGGTTACCATATTTTTCTGTGTATAATGCGCTCCTGTGTATAATATGCACCCATATTTTTGTGCACGCTATGCATGAGGTTATTACCCATGCATAATACACATCCTTATTTTTTCCTCAAAAACTTGGGCAAAAAGGTGTGCACTATGCTTGGCAAAATACAGTAGCTCAGTTGGTTAGAGCATTGTGCTCATATGCCAAAGGTATGGGTTCAATCCCTGGTCAGGGCACATACAAGACTCAACCGATGAATGCATAAATAATGAAACAACAAATTGATGTTTTTGTTTCTATGTTCCTTTCTCTCTTTCTGTCAAATCTATAAAGAAAAAATTAAAAAAAAATAAAATAGAAAATCTTGAAAGTTTTTGAGCAAGGTAGAGATTTGTGAGAGTTGTTTTAGAAACATTAATCCACTGGCAGTGTGTAAGACTGATTGCAAGGCAAAACTATGATAACCCAAGTGATGAGACTTTTAAGTGGTAACTGATAAATCTGCACAAAGATTACTCAAATTTTGAATCTAGGTAAGTGAGAAAATGTTGGTCCTGTTAACAGAAATAGTTAAATCAGGAAGTAGCTGATTTTAGCAAAGTTGGGAAAATGATTTTCACTTTAAATGTGAGTTTGAAATCCCAACAGAATAGTCAAGCTAATGGGAAGTAGAAACTTTAGAATCAGAGATTTGCAAGTCCTGTAACAGAGTTAAAGTCATATGAGTAAATGAACATAGTGAGTGTAGACACAATATAGCCAACTTTCAGGAAATGTCTACACTTAGGAAGAAAAAAAGAGAACATAAAAGAAAGGAGTGTTAACCTCAACTAGATGTATGCTCTGAAGATAAGGTTCAATACTCTGCTTTCTTTGTATGCCTTGTCAGTTTCATAAATTTGTGGTTTGAATATATGGCAAATAAAACCAAAAGGTTGATAAGACTCTTTTCTACAGGATGAGGATGAAGAAGTATACAAAAGAGATTTCAGTGCACCTACCCTGGAGGATCATTTCAACAAAACCATTCTTCCCAAAGTCATGCAGGTATGGGATACCTTAATAACATGAGAGAAAGTAATATACTGAGGGCTGGGATGTGGTATGTTTGGTAGTATAACTCATCTATTCTTCCTTCAGGTCAAGAACTTTGGGCGCTCCGGTCGTACCAAATACACCCACCTTGTGGATCAGGACACCACCTCCTTTGACTCAGCATGGGGCCAAGAAAGTGCCCAGAACACAAAGTTCTTTAAACAAAAGGCAGCTGGGGTACGAGATGTATTTGAACGGCCATCTGCCAAGAAGCGGAAAACTACTTAAAGTTCAAATACTTATTTTTCCAGCCATGGAACACAAGGGAAGTCTCGGCGTCTGGTCCTTGATTTGCTCTTACCATTACTTACATGATGGCCCATGTATCCAGCTTATTGGAACTACTGCCATACTTGTGACACTGGGCAACCCAGTCTTTGAAAGTGCTTTTGTGAGGTTTGGACTCATGTTGAGAAACCCATAGAAAAGCACTATCCAGGTAGGATTATCCCCACTTAAAACTATTTCTGAGAAATCTTAGGTTTCATCATTGCTCTGGCTTCTAAAATTGACTTGGGACTGTTCTAAGTTTCTTTTTCCAGCCCCTTAGCTTGGGTCAGAAACATGGGCATGTGAGTGGACAGTGCATTACTTCTACTTTACAAGAAATCTAAGGTCATTGAAACCTGTTTTGCATTTTTGGCTGGAGTCAGTTTTTCTAGTAGGTGAACATACTTTTTAATCCATTTATGTATATGTCAAGAAATAAAAGAGTCACATGCCAAGAGACTTTTTGAGCTTGATACTGGAAATAAAATGTGCAGGCTGACAAGTATCTACCTGTTAAATAAAGTCAGCAGAGAATTGTTAGGCAAATGGTGTTTCACACTTTAATCATCTCCTTTGATCTCAGAAACAAACACAGACTCTGTAGACAGGCTATATTCTTAGTGGCACCCAGATTTATTCCATGAGTAAATACATTAAGTGGTTGTCTTTGCCTTCTTAATTGTATCTTGCATTTGCCCAGTTCATATATCAAGGAGGGCACAGTGCTGAGCTGCAGTGCAGTGACATCATGCTAGAGTTAAATTCATGATTTTACCACTTAATATTTACTACATAACTACTATGTACATGGCAGAGCATGAGGAGTCCTAGGGGGTTATAAGAAAAGACATTTAACTAGCAGGAAGGCTATTTCTCAATTGCATGAAAAAATAAGAAAGGCCAAGGTTTGTTCACACCTTTAAATGCCCCACTGAGAAAAATCACTCATAAATCCTTAAAAGCCCTACAATAAAAATACAAGTGCAAATAATTGTGAGATAACAAACACATAAATATAATAAATCATGTTGTGTGTGCCAGAGGAGAATATAATCTAAGAATCATCCTAGAACCAAAATGAAGATAAATGCATGAAATTCTTTTGGGAACAGGTTTATAGCTGCTATTTGAGTCTTTACTCTGAAGCAGGTACTAGGCCAAGCTTTTAACAGTCACCAGCTCATCAGTTCTTAGAACAACCTATCTGGTATGTATCATTTTACAGTTCAGGAGACAAAAGTTCAGCAAGGATAACTTGGCCAAAGTTGATCAACGTTTTTTTTTTTTTTAATATTTTATTTCTAGAGGGGAAGGGAGGGAGAAAGAAAAGAGAAGCATCAAATAGATTGCCTCTCGCACATGCCCCAATCAGGGACCAGGCCCACGACCCAGGCATGTGCCCTGACCAGGAATTGAACCAGTGTCCTTTCACTTTGCAGGACGATGCTCAACCAACTGAGCCACACTAGTCAGGGTCAAAGCTGATCAACTTTTAAAGTTTATTTTCTCTTCAGGATAGAAAATGGAATGTAAGGTATAAGTGTTACGGTTTAGAATTCAAAGATTAAAATCAATTTCAATAAATCAAAATCTGACTTAATTCCACATATGACCTAAACTTTGATATCTTCTATTGTCTTACCATGTACCCACTTCCAGTACCTAAATTCTAACTCAAAGTAGCTTATAAACTATATTCTTGACTTACATCTAAATACAGTGGTTCCTATGCAGCATATGTCATGAGGTACAGTAACTTTGCTCCAAATGTACCTTGAATACTGCTGAGTGAGATCTAGTCTGATGAGTGTTACCTAGCATCTGCATCTGAACTTAAAATGCTCTTCTAAACTGATCCTTCACATAGGTTCATTAAGGCCTGTGAGGTATGGTAGGGTGGGGTTCACTTAAATTCAGTTATACTCCAACATGTAAATTTCCCACAATAAAGTACAATATACATTGCACTTGATCCAAGAAGATAAAACTGCAAAAAAAGACATCTTTATTGCAATAAGTTAATCCAGTGAGTAGGTCTGAGAAAGCATAAATCAGTTGGTTAGAGCAATAAGAGCCTCTACCACGTTGCCCATGTGTTCCCTCAAGCTCCGCTCTGCTGCTGCACGTGAGATCTCCATCTCTGTCATCTGCAGGAAAAGGATCAACGATGTTACCTAAGCCTCCTCTCTGGCATTAATGTGCCATCAAACATGCTTATTCTACTTGTTTCAGGAAACAACCCAAATTAGGCAAAGTAACCTCCCCTACCCATTTACTAGTTAAACATCACTACTCACTATGAGCTCCAGATCTTCCTTCTTGATGGTGACTTTAGCCAGTTCCTTCTCCCTAAAAATATTCAGGTACGTTAGTCCTCATTCTCTGCCTCCACCATAAACTCTCATGAAGGATCATTCCCAGCTGGGCTTTACAAATAAATGACTCTTAATAAACACTGTTGAAAATACGAAATGACTCCCACCGTCTCAACATTCCCACCCTTTCCCCTGGAGTCTTCAAGCAGGCAGTAGGTGTTGCCAAGAGGCCTTTCCTTCTGCGAACAAAGTTGTAAACCTTAGACCTACAGGAACTGGTGACAGCTGAAGAATGGTACAAGGTATTCAATACAAAGTCTTAGTCATGGCTTTCATTTTTGCTGGGATAAAGAGGGACTGATAGGGCTGGCTGTATGCAGAGGACTTACCGCTCTTGTTTGGCTTTCTGCTCCCGGGAACGTCTGTCTCCAATCACGGACATGGCCTATGGGAAAGACATCTAGTTACTGCTCTGCTACCCACAACTCCTAATATAAAAAGCCATTAACAAGCGAGGTAGGTGTGTATTCAATGACGAGTTTATCAGGAACCAAGTCCAATTTAATTCAATTCTGTGCTCCTGAGGCCCACTTGAAACCCAATCTCCAGCAAGCTCCTTTCCGCAAGCCGCAGGTCCCAGTGATGGTCTGGCTTCCCTCTTGCCTCCTCCCGCCATCGGGATCGAGACCCCATCCTGGAGCGGGGCTTCCAGTTATAGCCTCGGAGCCCCCTCTGCTCTCACAGCCCAATTAGACAGACAGGCTCCCGGCCAACCTCACCGTCTCCAGATTGGAACTTTGGATCTCCTTCTCCTCCGCATAGTCGGTGACTCTCTCCAGGTCTGCCGCACCGCTGTCATGCTTTCGTGGCTTCTCAGGAGGCCGCTCCGGACCACTGGTCTCGGTCTCCAACTCCAGCTCCACATCCCCCTCGGTCGCCATATCACCCAACCGCGCCACAGCACAGACTCCGCCCCGCCCCACAACTTCCGGTAATACGCCACCAGCCCCGCCCCACAACTTCCGGTAATGCGCCTCAGCAGACGCCCGAAAAGGAGGAGGCGGGCTGTCCCTGGGCCACGCCTTCATTAGTGTTTTGGTTCTAGAAGCTTCAGCGAGGAAGGAGGTTCGGCTGTCAGACTTCCTTTTGGGCTGTACAGCGTTTTGGGTTTTTTTTTCTAGCAAAGACCTAACCAGTCACCACTGGAGATCTTCCCAGCACACATCCTCCCCTCTTCTATACCTTGATCCCTCCCATCACCACCTTTCCCAGCCCCTCCCCACACACACCCATGGAATTCGTTCAACCAGCAGAGGTGATGTCTAATCCTAAACCAATTAAGAATGCTAATCCACAGGAGGCCACTTGCGTACTACTCTCTAATCTGGGGAGAATGGTCTGCTTGGCCTAAGGGCACTTAGGAGAAAATCGTTTCATAGGGATATTTGCATTTACTGCACCCTGGAAGTCTGTTCTTTTCTTGAAGTTCCTCCCAACTTTGCCCTTGATTGGGTGACCCGCCCCAGCACAGCGGCAGTCCAATGGGCTGAGGACAAGAGATCTGCTATTTTTTCATCCACCTTCCACCTGGGAGACCTGGGCCTAATCGCTGGAACAAAGATGGTGGGTGCAAAGGCCATCGCAGGTCCCGGCACCTCCCTTCACCTGACACAGCAACGCAGTGGAGTCTGCAGTGTCATAGTGAAACCTCCCTTCTATCAGGTGAGAGGGTACTTGGGCAGAGGTTTGAAAGCTCCTTAGAGGACAGCTATCTGAAAAAGTGGAAGAGAATGGTGGCTGAAGCTGGGGTAGAAAACCCATTGAGAGCCAATAAAGATAAGCCTTCCTTCCCCTTCTGAGGCCCTACTGCTTCTCTCCCTCTAAGACTACTGATCATTAAGCCTCTTCTCCCAACTTCCCAGTACCATATGTTTAGGTCCAGAGAAAGGTTAGAGGCCAAGTGTGACTTAGGCTTTTAGGAAGGTCTGCTTGAGCCAGCAGGTAAACTCTTATGATGGAAGCTCTACTTGATGTCAGTGTATGGCAATCCTAAATAGCTTGGAAGAAAGGGGAAGGGGAAATTTTGGAATTCGGCCTCATGGTTTAAATTCATACATGCATTAATGTAACCGTTTCCTCAGCAAATCTCTACCTTGCTTCCCTGCATCTGCTGTACCCACAGGTGTCCTGCTGTAGGTCTGTTCCCTGTACCTGCTGCTGCCATTCTAGGTGGCCTCATCTCACAGAGTCCACTTACAGCCGCCTGTTCTACATCCTCCTCCATGTAGGGGCCTCAGCAGTCTGCTGCCTCCTGTTGTCAAGAACTGTAGTGGAGAGGGTCTGGGGTAAGGCATACGGGGTAAGTGTGAGGGGATCCGGTTGCACCGACTAGACATACAGATTGGGGACAGGAACAAATGAGTAATACCCGTAAGAAGTAGGTACCTCTCTATGTATGATGACTTGCCCTCCCTTCCAGATCCAGATGCCCTCGGGGTTGTGTGCCCATCTGTTTGGCCACTCTCTCTGCCCAGTGCTCAGTGGCTCTGGGGCTGTGTACCGAGTTTGTGCAGGAACTGCCACCTTCCACCTGCTGCAGGCTGTGCTGCTGGTCCACCTCCACTCCCCTACCAGCCTGCGGGCACAGCTGCATAATAGGTTTGTGTGTACGCTTTGGGTAGGGAGATGGTGGGGAGGGAAGTAGACATAACCTTAAAGGAAATTCTAAGACGAAATAACAGCATTGTAAAGACAGAAAACTGGTTTAAGTCCCTGCTTCTGATGTTCTTGCTGTGTGACCATGAGCCACACATTTATCCTCTTTGAACTTCTAGTTTCCAAAATGGAGGTAACAGTGGAGTTAGGGGCAAACTCCATGTCAACAGTACAAACCCTGTATCAAGGGTAAAATGCTATCCCAGTGTTATTTAGGTATCTGAGTTATAATTTGGAATAAACTGTGACAGGCCTGTTTCCAGCCCCTCTCCCACAGAACTGGTTCCTCCTTTCCTATGCTTAGTTGTTTCTTATCTCCCTTTCCTATAGTTTTGCTTTCTCCTTTGCCTTCCTCCGTAAGTACTTTTCATTTTCCTTCATCCTTTCTTCTGAGTCTGGTTTTCTTTTCCTGCCAACCAGCTTCTGGCTCCTCAAGCTACTGTTCCTGCTAGGTCTCTGTGCTGTTACCTTCTGTATCCCTGACGAGCATCTCTTTCCAGGTACCTTCCATCTTACATCCTGATCAACAGGCTAAAAGATTTTCTAAGAAAAATAAAGGGTAACCCTGGCCAAGTGGCTCAGTTGGAGCATCATCCATACACCAAAGGGTTGCAGGTTCAATCCCCAGTTAGGGAATGTACCGGAGGCAACCGATCTGTTTCGCCCCGCCACCCCCTAAAAATCAAAAAAACATATCCTTGGTTGAGAATTTAAAAATAATAATAAAAAAGAAAAAGAGACAGTAGAAATAGAACCAGGAGTAATATGATGATGAACTACATTTTCCCACTGGTGCCCCACTTGCAGCTTGGCATTACATTGGCATCTGTGGAGGCTTTACATTCATCCTGCTGCAGCTGGTGCTTATCACTGCCTTTGCCCATTCCTGGAGTAAGAACTGGTAAGGAGCACATAACCCTAAAGGCTCTTCCTGGGAATGTTGCCTGACATTAGTAGACCGAGTGGGCTTGGGTCAGTGGGCTTGGGTCCGTGGTCTGACTTCCCACTGAGCACTATCAAAAAAGCTCAGGAATCTGGTAACTGTGTGGAGCAGGTAGGATGGATAGTCATACCAGTCTTCTGGGAGAGGAATAGTTCGTTGGTAAAGGGTAAACAGAAAAATGCTGGAGCCCCAAGCCATTGCCCACCTCCCACCCTTAGGCAAACAGGTGCATCCCAAGACTGCCGCTGGTTCCTAGCCACGCTGCTGGCCACCCTAGGATTCTACAGCATGGCAGGTGTGGCAGCTGCCTTCCTGTTCCACTACTACACGCACCCTTCTGGCTGCCTGCTCAACAAGATACTGCTTAGTCTGCACCTTTGTTTCTGTGGCCTCCTCTCCTTCCTCTCCATTGCTCCTTGTATCCGTCTCAGTAGGTATCATCCCAGATGCCTTTGCCTTGCAATATCCCAGATTTGGGGGACTTTAGTACAGCAAATTTCATTAGTTTCCCTAACCTTAGTCAATTCTCCCCAAAGGGTGGGGAGACAGAAGTGTGGGTGGGGGTAGGAGTGGAAGAAATTACTACCCTGTAGACAAAAGCAATGATCCATTCTTACCAGAGCAACCTGGCTCTGGCCCTCTACAAGCCTCTATCATCAGCTGTTACATCATGTACCTGACCTTCTCTGCAATGTCCAGCCGACCTCCAGAGAGTGGTAAGAACAGGACCTGGACTCCCCATGCTAAAACGTTTTTCTTCTCCTGCCAAATACCTAGCTTGCTCTTACTTTTCTCTTATCCCTTTCTCAGTAATGCTTCAAGGAGAGAATCACACTCTGTGCCTGCCTGGCCCAAGTAAAATGGAACCCCAAACACCAGATACTACCCTGGCAGTGTTGAGTGCTGGCATCATGTATGCTTGTGTGCTTTTTGCTTGGTGCGTGTTAAGGGAAGAGGTGTGAGAGAAGGACATGGAGGGATGGTCAGATCGTCTGGGACCATGTTTATTTAAACTTTAAAGCAAGACAAGAGGAAAGCTCCCCATTAACAGAAACAATTTCTAAGTATAGCACTTGTCAGATGATCTGTATGAGAAGGGGGCAGAGGGAATTTGAGAATTAAAATATATAAATATCATAGGGCCCTCATATGAAGATTTCTAAATCCTTGGGGGCGGGGGCGGGGTTCTGGGATCACAATACTCTCCTGAGTTACCTATATGGACCAGCTGGCAATAGATGCCCTAAGGCAATCCCTCCTACTATTTGACTGAACCTGCTTGAGAACTGTTTTTTCTCAGCAATGAGGCTTCCTACCTGGCTGAGGTATTTGGGCCCTTGTGGATCATCAAGGTTTACAGCTATGAGTTCCAGGTGAGAATGGAGAGCTCAATATCCCCAATGCCCCTCCCTCCTCACAAACAGACACACACACACACATACACCCTACCAACCTCTACCCAGAAAGCTCAGATTCTAGCTGCTATTACCTTTTATTGAGTACCCACAATGTGCTGGGCACTGTGCTACTTTACATACATAATCTCATTTAATGTAATCCTCACAACAACCCTGTGAGGTAGGTATTTGCTCCACTTTACACATGGAGAAATTGAGGCACAGATTAAACATCTTACCAAAATTCCCATAGCCAGTTATATGCTGGAGCTAGCATTTGAACCCAGGAGGTGTGCCTCTACTTCTTACACCAAATTAACTTTTCAAAGAAAGGCAGTTTCCTATATTAATACCTTCACATTCTTTTCAAAGTCATTCCAAAACACGCTGCCTTTCGTTTTACAGAAGCCCTCACTCTGTTTCTGTTGCCCTGAAACAGTGGAGCCAGAGGAAGGTGAGTGTCAAGTAAGGATCCATGAGAAAGTATAGATTTCTGCAGTGCCAAAGAGCCCTTCAGTGCCTTCACAAAAGTTGGGTGCAATGGAAGGGGTATTTCAGCAGCACCCCACCCCCCGCCCCCAGGGCAAAGGGAAGGAGCTGCCAGGCCAGATGACCACGAGACCTCTCCAGCTCCTCCAGTGCAAGCCCAGCACTTTTCCTACAGCTACTCTGCCTTTCACTTTGTCTTCTTCCTTGCATCGCTCTACGTCATGGTTACCCTTACCAACTGGTTCAGGTAGGATGGAGGTAGACCTGGGATACTCTCCTGAAATCCTAGCTATTTTAGGCAAAGAGCGAGTCAAGGCCAGTCCCAAAGGTTCCCAGGAGACACACATGGGTCTGCCATAATCTGGTGGGAAGGTAGGACAGGTCTAAATGCTTACTTTCTAACCACAGACTTTGGTTTCACAGCTATGAGGGAGCAGAACTGGAAAAGACCCTCACCAAGGGTAGCTGGGCTACCTTCTGGGTCAAGGTTGCCTCATGCTGGGCCTGTGCACTCCTCTATCTGGGGCTGCTACTGGCACCACTCTGTTGGTCCCCAACGCAGGACCCCAGGCCTCCTATCTTTAGGCGACACTGCCATCGTATTAGTGTTGCCAGAGAGTAAACATCCAGTCTGGGTACTTTTAACAAAACTGTGGTTCCCTTGAAGCTGTGCTCCTAGTCTTGGTTCAGAGGAATTGTACAGCCCAACAAATACCTCAAGGACATAATGGGCAGTTACCTTGTTTAGGCTGAAGTCAATACTATATCTGAATTGGAAGAAGTAGCTATATATACCCTAATGCCCTGGGCAAGTATCTGACTCACTAGAGCTACCATTACATCTTCACCCTAACTGAAGAGCCTAACTCCCAAGTTAGCAGCTCAGGAACCACTGCTGACCCCAGCAGATAGTGTGACACCAGCCCTTTCCTGGCTCTCATGGTGGAGATGAGGGCAGGGGAAAAACCAAGAGGGACTGAAGACTCATTTGGCTCTGCCCCTGGAGATAAAAAGAAACAAGCAGTTCAGCCCTGGGCACAGGGATATAAGAAGCCCAGAACAAACCCAGACACAGGAAGAAAAGAACAGACACTACCTAGGTTTTAATCCTGATCTTAAGGTCAAAGTAAGTGGGAAGACAAAACCACCCTCACTTCATGAGGAATGAAAGAAGAGAATGTGAACACTTGAAAGCAGGTGACTGTGGGAAGTTGGTGAGCAGCAGGATTTTTGGGCCCACTTTCAAGTAAACAAACAAACTGACAAAGAATAAGGAAGAAGGGCATAAACTTGGGTCTTAGAGCCTTCCTTCTTAGGCCCTCAACTCCATCCCTGGGATGGTGAAGGTCTGAGTGGTGAACAAAAATGACAGAAAAGAAGTCCCTATGGTTCTTAGAAGATTCTTCTACCACATTTCCAGAGTACTTGTCTGTTTGTTGTAGTATATATAATAAAGAACTTTTCTCTGATGCTTCATTTAGGCTACATATCCACAACCTTTAAAAATTTAAAGTTCTCTCCCCTGTTCGTAGGAAAGGGCAGCCATTCCTCCATCCCCTCCCCACCCCAAATCCCCAGTCAAACCAGGCGCTCAAGGAATTACAAAGCTACTTTTAATACTTTGGGGTGAGCCCCACAGGAATAAAAAAACACTGGGAAGGGGTAACCTCCTCACCCCCAGGAGCGGCCCAGGGGGAGAGAGGCTACCTGAGGGGAAGGAAGCACAAAAGGGACCCGCTGCAGACTCAGGGCAATGGGAATGCCATCGGTGCTGGGACCTGTGAGCACTACAGGAGGAAACGCGAGCATGGTGGGACTGGCTCCAGGCACACAGGCGAAGGGCAAGAGGGTTGGACACGAAGCCACAAAGCTACTTGGGTTCCTCCTTCTTCTCGTTTGCCTTTTTCTGCTTCTGCTGCATGATCTCCGAGTCCCTGGGGGTAGAGATGATGGGGCACTGGGAGGTACCAGAGGGCAAAAGGGACAAGATGCACGGGGGTAAAGGGCACAAAGGATAAGATGGAAGTGGATAGGACAAAATTCAGCGTTTAGCTGCTGTACTCCCACCCTATGAGAATAGAAGAGAGCTGAAGCTCAAAAAAGGCAGCCAGTCTCTACCTGGCTGTTGCCCAAGGGGTCAGAAGTTTGGCCACACAAGGCTAGTCTGTGCTGAGTACCACACACAGCAACACGAGTGAAAAGGTTGGGAGAAGGGAAGAGAAATGAACAGCAAGGACAGGCAAAAGTACAGGGCTGTCATAACCACTAATGCATTTGAAATGTGAAGCTCCCTGCCCTTGCCCTTAAGGTCGGACAACAGGGGCGCTCAGGAATCAGACCGAGAGCAAGCACCCGCCCCAGTCCCTTCCTGTAAAGCAGTGAGCTGACAATTTGGAGCATGGGGAGGAAATAAAACCCTAGAGGAAGCAAAGCACTCTGCCCCTCACGAGTAGTGCAGATATAAGCCCTGAGGTAGCTCTCTTTTCTGGTACAACCCATGGTCTAACCCAAGTCTCACCCCTCACTTTCCCTCCCCTCCCAGGGTCTACCTCTGCTTGCGGGCGGCAGCAGAAAGCCCGTCATCTCGGCGCTTTCCCTTAACAGAGTCGCTCTGCTTTTTCATATTCTTCTGGCGGGCGAGCTCGCGCTGGTTACCGCCTAAAGAAAGAAGGTAAAAGGTGAGACGCGGGGGCCTTTCTGGCTACACACCGAAGACCCCCTAACCTCACCCGGACACCAGTAGGGCCTGAGTACCTGACACGGGCCCATTTCGGGGCTTAGGCTGATTGGGGGGGGCGGGGGCCGGGGAGGAAGGGGCGGGGGTTGAGAGGGCCGAGCTGCCTGCCACAGAGCAGAGCAAATAGAGGAGTGGAGAAAAGGCGGTCCCGAGGAGCTTGCTAGAGGCGTGTTTCTTGTTTCGGGGAGGCGTGGGGGCCCAGACAGGTGGTGGTGTGTGTGAACGGTTTGGGTCTGTGGGGGATGGGCAAAAAATGGGAGTGGGGGGCACTGGGTCTTTCACCCAGATGCAGGGCTTCTCCCCACATCGTGGAAGGTCGGGGTGGCCCTTTGCCTGACCGGTGGGTTGGGGTGGGGGGACGAGTGTTTCTCAAGAAGTGGCGGTGGGCAAAGGGCCGATTTCTGGGCTTCGAGGGTGAGGGTCGCTAAAGAGCGCTCCCAGAAAAAGACCTCGCTGAGGAAGCCAAGAGAAAGTCAATGCCAGGATTAGGCAGTCCTGTCTAGGGTGGACAGAGGAAAGAGGGCAAGAGAAGAGAGGTCTCAGTGCTCACGGGTCATGGCGACGGCAGCGGCTCCGACCTGCCTCCGTTGCGTCCCCTCGTTCACTCCGACGTTACGGGCTCCGCCCCTTTCTCTCCGCGTAAACGAAGTCGTTCTTTCCTCCCCGCCCTTTCCGCGCCGGGGCACCCGCTCCCATTGGGCAGAAAGGAACACGTGGGGCCCTCGGCCAAGCTAGAGCCTGGGCAGATGATGGGCGGAGGTTCGCAGGCCCGGCGCGCTGGGTGGGGCGGGGCTTCCCGAGCCAAGCTTTAGGTCTGGGGGGGGGTGGAAAGTAGGCCGGGTCACGTGGCAGGGCGGGGGTGGAGGGGCGCGGCCGGCTATGTGGCGCTTCCGCGAGCTTGAGCACGTGACCTGGAGGAGTGACCTCATGCTGGTTTGGTTTGGGACACTGACAAAGTATCCCAGAAGGACTATTGGGGGGCGGAGTAGGGGGGGCTCAGAAATGGCCCAGCCAGTTCTCTGTTATCAGGACTATGGGACTAACTTTGGTCCTGTTACTTAGAATACCACACCACCTTTTTAAACACGAGTTGTCCCGTATGTAAAATCATATACAAACGCAACTTAAACACCCTTCCAACCACCTTGTTCCCCCAACCCAAACCCATCTAATACAGAAATTCACAGACACATCCCATATGTCCTAAAACTTTGGTCCTGTGCATTTCACCACAGAAACTTTAAATGTGAAGATACAATGGCTTGGAAGTACTGGAGGACCCACAAAATCAGACTATAGTGTTGGATCCAGGACTAAGAGATGGGGAAATGCACATATGTCCTTTTCCCCACTGCACTGTCTCCACCGGCCACACCTGGTTTTTAATAAGTAATCGAAAAACTTTCCCACTAAACTCATTCTCATACTTAGCTCCATTAAATCTATCTACAAAACTCCCCCACCAGCCCTGAGGAATTCATTGGATAAAAGAGAAATGTTTAGGAAACATCACAAGAAAGAATTGGTTGTGAATTTTAACTTTCAATTCTTTACAGTTAGTTCCCATAGCAGAACCCTCTTGAAGCTGGAACTTCAAATTTGCTTCCCCCTGAACAAAGAACTAATGATAAGGCAATAAACCTCAGTCAGTGCCATCCTCAAAATATTTGCCATATGCAAGTATCATTCGAACTACTATCCAATTTTTTTGTAGCAGTCTTAAGCATATAACTCAAGCCTCATATTCTTTTAGTATGTTTAAAATAGGTATCACTTGCCCACAAACAGAAAGTAACTATAAAAATAAATGCAATAAAATGAAATATTTACCAAATGAAATATTAAATTCTAGCAAAAAAAGTATCATTGTTGAAGATGCTGAGTTTTGGGCCTGCTCTCTCTTTCTTAAAAAGAGAAACTAACACAACTGTTAGAGAAGTAACAAGGCATAAGTCCTCCAAACTGAAGCTTTCTCTTGACATCATCAGAAGATTGAAAAGCATTTGATTTTAATGCTTTCAATGTTATTCAGTGCTATGTCTCTATATCAGTGGTGTTTAACCTTGTTCATCTCATGGCATGTATAAACTAAGTACTGAAGTTCTGCGGCACACCAAAAAATATATTTGTTTGCCAATCTGACCAAAAAAAATAGGTAAAATTTTGACTCATTCACACCAGACAGCTATTGTTATGTTGGTTGTTGTCATTTTTTTATTTGACAATCTAAGGGAAAAGAGGTCAGTGCCCCTGACTAAATGGTCAGGTATTGCATGTTTTAAAAAACTCTTGTGGTGCACTGGTTGAACTAGCACTCTACACTAACTAAATTGTTTCTCTTACCATCAATAGCACATATCCCTCCCTTTGGGACAGACTAAATGTGACCAAAGTGACACACGTAACAATGCAACAAATCCTGACTCTGCTATTTACTGGATTTAATTTTGGACACATATTTTCTCCATGTTTCAATTCCTCTATATGACATATATTTACCCCTCAGTGTTGTGGAAAAGATTAATAACTTGATATAAAGGGCCAGGCCCACAATAGTCATTTATTTGGTTAACGCCTCCTCCATTTCCCTTCTTCAAATCCTAAAATTTGTTCTTCTTTCGCCCAATCTCTCTAACCCATCTGTGGAAGCCAGTCTCTGAGATGGTCCCTAATGATTCTTCCCTCCTGGTATTCACATCCTTGTGTAGTCTTCCCCACACTGAATCGGCATTGGTCTGTGTGACTAATAGATTATGGCAGAAGTGATGATATGTCACGTCTGATGCTAAACCATAAAAGACACTGTGACTTCCGGTATGTTTTCAGCTCTCTCTTAGATCACTGGCTGTGGGGAGCCAGCTGCCATGTCATGAGGAGGGACCCAGGTGGTTAACAACTGAGGCCACTGCTCAACAGCCATTGGGGAGAGAAAATACCTCCCTTTTAACTCAGCACAGAGTTGAGAGTCAGGGAATACATTAAAGAGAAAGAGGACCCAAGTCTCTGAAACAAAGAAGGAAATGAGTCAGGGTTTAGGAGCCCCAGATACAAAGTCAGATGAGCAAACTGGACTTAACGGGTGGAGACATCACTTGCAGATCTACAGCAACAATCTGACCACGATTTATTAGAATTTGGTGTCTCTGGCTTCCTAGCCCCAAGTTCCCAGTGGATTCAAGCCATGTATGTCCCCTTACATGTAGAGAATCAACCCCATGGTGAAAACCAAGCCAGTCAGAGAGGAGTGAGATAGCGCAGAATAAGGAAGAAAGTTTTCTTTGACACCTGTTACCTCTTTATCAACTCTAGCAGCTCAGGTGGGTGAGAGAGTGAAGAACCCTGTAACCAGTCTTCTCAAATCCACTCATCCCACCCTTCCCCATGCCCAAGGGTATATTTCCAATCCTGTCAGAACCTAGACTGGTTACTACACCTCCAATCTAATTCTTCCACAAGTTTTTCAAAAAATGCACTCACTCTTTCAACAAATATTCATTGTTCTGTACACCAACTATGTGTCAACTATTATATTATGCATTAGTCATATAGTGATGAACAAAACACATATATCTCTATATTTATGGAATATATAGTATAGAGAGGAAATAGCTCTCTTTCATATATATGTACTTCCGTGTGTGTATATATATTTATCTATATATGTATATGCAAATTGTGGTAATTGTTTTGACAGAAAAAGATTCTTCGCAAGGATGATATTCAAAATATTTAACAGTGCACACAGCATAAGCACCTACCAGTCAAAACAGATCTCAGTGCAATCTGAATGAAGACTATCTGTAAATAATTCTTCTAACTGCCCTGGTAAGAAATCATAGCACTATTATTTTATGAAGGGAGTATACCTGTAGACCCTAGATCATAACTTTAATTATGGAGGTGAAGCAGGTAACATCTGAGCTGAGGCAAAAGGATAAGGAGTTAACTAGGCCAAGGGAAGAGGGACAAGGAGAACATTTCAGGAGAGGGAGGGCCCTAAAGCCCTGCTCCCTCAAGCCAACTCATCAGGAGCCTACCTAGTGGATAGGTAATAAGCAAGTCGCTAAAGCCTAGTGAGCAGGGGGGTGTGAAACTGGGTCAGAAAGTAGGTGGGGCAATGACATGATCTGAGTTACTACTGCTAACACCACTACTAGCTAACATTAAGTGAGTGCTTATCAAGTGTACTTTTCTTATTTGAGCCTCACAATGACTTTTTGAGATGCCAGTAACTCCTTTCTACCAATTCAAAAACCTTGGAACGGGCAGGTTAGATCACTTTCCCAGGAAACTCAGACAATAAAAGGTGAAGCTGGGAGTCTAACCCAGCCTGTGCTCTTCAATCAGCAGGATATAAATTCTGAAGAGAACACTCTGCCAGAGGAAAATGAATTAGAGCAGATAAATGGAAATGAGGAGAGCAGTCAGGAAACCATCGCACACATCCAGGATGCTGGGCCTCATTTGGTAACATATAACTGAAATGTAATTTAGACAAATTAGGTCAAAAAGGGGATTTGTTGGTTTATATATAACCAAACTGTTGGATGGGACGGGCTGTGGCTGACAGTAGGGAAAATTAAAACCAGCGAAAAGAGGATGCGTTCATGTCTCCTATCTTGCTTTATTTTCTCAGGCCCAGATTCCTTGACATAATAGGAAACAGCTACCAGCGGTAGCCTGCCTTCACATCTCACAGCTTATCCAAGAGAGAGTCCGATTCTCTTCCTTTAGTTTCTGTGTTGAAAATCCCAGGGCCTGCTTATCCTGTGGTTGGAAGGTGGGTATGGAGCAGGATATAATGAGAGCAGCAACCCCCCCCCCAGTAAAATTACATGATTAGTATGGGAAGGAACAGATTTATCAGAGGAAAAGGGTTTGATCCCCCGAAAAAGAAAATGCTAGACAAATAAAATGAAAGATGTCCACTATATCAGGAAAGAAAAGATAGACACTTGGACTGAGATGGTGGCAGTAGAAATGGCACAAGTGTTCAGCTTCAAAATATATTTTGGATATTTAGTGAGAAAGGAAAATACTATTGTTTCTTGGGTTCATTGATTTCTTCATCAAATATTAACAGTTTACCTATTGTGTGCCAGACACTTCTAGGCACTGGCTGTACAGTGGTGAACAAAACAGGTCTCTGAACTCATGAAGTTAATACTTTAATGGAGAAGACTGACAATTCACAAGTGAACAAACAAAACAATATAGAATGACAACTTGTGTTAAGTGTTAAAAGAGAAACAAAGGTGCAAGGATAAAAAATAATGGGGGAGACCCATTTCTGTGGGGACATTTAAACTGAGGCCTGAAGCCAGTTGTAGAAAAAGTAGAAGAGGATTTCAGCAGTGCAGTTAATCTCTAACTTCACTAACATCCCTCCTTTATCGAGAAAGAGCAATGAAGGTTTAGGAAATTCTCACCTGCCTCCCTATATTCCTAGTGTGATCCTGAATGGCTAAGTCAAAGTAAACTCATCCATCTTAGTATTGATTGGATCAGGAACCCAGGGTGAATTAAGCCAATTATTGCTTCATTTTCACCTGGTAACTTATTGGTCCAGGAGTTAGCATGTGACCTAAATTGGCCCTATTAAACCAAAAGAAAACCTTTCAATTCCACTCTGAGGAAAGGAACAGTGCTTTCTCCTACTAACTTGAACAAGGAAATGCATAGCCCCTACTGTTCCTGACATCTATGACCTTGAAGGGCCAGCTTTAGGTTGAAGCAAAACGAGTGGCAGAAGTAATTGTGGTCATTGATGGTGCTTTTGGGCCACTGGATAAATCAACCATAACATTTGTTCTACCTTTGAGCTTCCTGCTATGGGAAGCTGCCTTGAGACAGATTTCTAGTACTTCAGCCAAATACATTTTAATCAATACACAGACAATAGGAACAGCATATTCCAAGGCCCTGAGTGGGAAAAAGTTTGGATAATTAGATTAATTTGAGTGGCCACATAGTGAAATGATGCAGTCAGATTCAAGTGTAACTAGCCATCTTCATGCATACCAGGTTTCCAGTCAGCTTTCTAGTGCCTTGCTTCTAAAGATGAGTGACTAGCCAATAGCACTGGAGAAAAACACTCTTAACATGAAAACAAACCAAAACAAAACAGAAACAGAAAATAAGTTCTCAAAGGATATAGAAATAATTACAGGAAGAAAAGAAAATTGGAGAGGGACTATAATCATTAGAGATGAAGAGGATATTGAACAAAAACAGGAGAGCTTTAAAAAACAAATAGAGAATGATAAAGAGTTCTTGGAACTTAAAAATATGATAGCTCAAAGAAAATATCAATAGATGGGTTGGAAGATATAAGTTGAAAAAATATTCCAGAAAACTGGACAAAAAGTGATGGATAATAGGAGAGGGGGAAAAAGAAAATTATAGAGTCAATTTAGGAAGATCTAACATCTGATTTTTGTGTGAGTTCCAGAATAAGAGGAAAGTAAAACAGAAATGAGGGGACCCACTGAGTTCTCAGCACAAGGAATGAGAAAAGATCTACCACATATCAGAATACTGGAGTCAAAGAGAAGATCCTAAAGGCTTCTGAGACATAAAATAGGTCACATATAAAGAATGGATAATCAGAATGACTTCAGATTTGTCAGCAGTAACACTGAAAGCCAGAAAACAATGGAGCAATGTCATCAAATATCTAAAGAAAAATAACTAGCAACCTAGACTTTTTTTCACCCAGCCAAACTATCAATTAAGTATGAAAATGGAATAAAGAGATATGAAACCTCAGAAGAACTTATCCTCCATGCACCCCTTTCAGGAAACTATTGGAGATGTACTCCACCAAAATGAGAGAGTAAGCAAACAAACAAAAGTCATAAAAAAACAGGAAAAAGGGCATCCGACCTAGGAGATAAGTGAAGGATATCCCCTGACTGCTGGTGAAGGGTCCAAGGACAATAACTTTGTAGCAGGCTTACAGAGTAACTATCTCCGTTTGGAGCAGGAAGATGAAAGGCTCTGGAGGCATATATCTAAGAAATAATGGAAATAAAATTGATAAACTATCTGATTATATTTGAACATATTGAAAGGAGATTTCTAGAAGAGAATGTGAGAATTGATAAGTACATACATAATTAAGTAAACAAACTAAAAGAAGAGATAATTACTAATTTCAGGGGGAAAACCTACAAGAAAGGAAATGTAAATAGTGCACTAATTGTCACAGCTTGTAAATAACATTTACATACTCATAAGATGTAAACATTCAATACTGATCTAACAAAAGTAACATTGGAGATGGAGAGAAAGTACATGCATATTCATGGGGAGGATGAGAGCATTAAGTCCTCGTATTAAAAAATAAGTCATGCCCTGACTGGTGTGGCTCAGTTGGTAGGGCATCATCCTGCAAAGCAAAAGGTCGCCAATTTGATTCCTGGTCAGGGCACATACCTGGGTTGTGGGTTTGGTCTCAGTTGAGGGACACACAAGAGGGAACCAATAGATGTTTCTTTCCCACATCGATGTTTCTCTTCCTCTTTCTCCCTCCCCTTCTCTCTAAAAATAAATAAAATCTTTAAAAAAAATAGAAGTTGGTAGATAACATCTGAAACTTAAAAACCCAGAAATGGCATGATATTTAGAAAAAGCTAAAAATGCCAGAAGAAACAGCTAAAAGAGCTGTAATCTCCTTTACGCATTGGGAAATAGAGTGGGATAAGGGTTACTATTTTTCATTGTAAGTCTTATATAGAACATGTATGTACATGTGTAACCTCCATAAAAACAAATAAATAGTTAAAAACCCAATCATGGTAATGAATGAAATAGCCTAAGGGGACAGAGTAGAATTAAAAAGAGGTCTCAGTACTGATCTCTTAGGGATTTTTCATTTGTCGTCCTCCTTGTCTCTTCCCCACCCCCAACTCTCACTCCCTGTAGACCATATGTCTGGGTTGAGAGAAGAAAGTGTTGATAGAAAGACATGAACCTCCAGGAACAGATCCAGAAACAAAGATACCCAGGATAGGAGAAAAATGCAGAAAGAGCATAGGTAGAGTTATCCCCATAGGAAAGGTAGCTTTGCATTGGGAGCAAGTTCTACGTCCTAGAAGACCCAGGGCTGGCTGAGGTCTCCATTCTTGAAGAGCAGGTAAATATGGATCAGGAAATGACTGAGGAGGGGAGCTAAAGCACTTCACCCCTTTACCTCGGGCTTCTGCTGGCGTGGTGATGACATCTCATTCCTGACCACTGGTGCTCCTGAATAGCTTCTTGCCTCCACCTCGCACTTCCTCCCTGTTCTACCTACCTTTGTAAACATATCGTGACCAAAGCTGAGGTCTCAGAGCAGCACTTTCTACCAGATACTTCTGCTTCTCCTTTGGTTCAGCTGAATTGTATTTGCATTATGCAGGCATTCATCAATTCTATCTTCTTTCCTATCCTTTGAGAGAGACCAAGGGGATAATGCAAGTTTCCCTGACAGTCTCCAATCCTTCCCAATTCAATTTCTCTTCTTTGCTTCCCACTCCCTCCTTACTAAAACCCCAGCTACTGTACAGTCCTGCCAACCATCTCTCCTGTAGCAAATCTACTTATCTGTTCCTTTTAGGTATTCCTTTTCTAGTACTCACTTGGCACCTGTGACAGAAATTCAGAGGCAAAGAGCTAATACATAGCAGAGTTTGGGCTACTCTGCTGGAAAATATGTACGGCCCTACTCTTGCTAGGCTCAAGATGGGTTTCAAGTTCTTATGCTGGGGCCATCTGTTAAAGTGGACCCTCAATGCAGCAGCATCAGAACTGTGGGAGAACATGTGGGTCCCAGCAAAGTGACCTCTCTCAGTGCAGAGTGACACTCCAGAGCCACAGAGATGCAGGGCCAGCAGACTGATAAGAATGAGAGAAACATGCCCATGTCCAAACGGTAGGATCTCTTGGTCCAAAGCATGTAGTAATGAGAAGGATGAGGGAAAAGGGATGAGAAGACCCAAAGTAATAACTATAGAAATAGGGTTGCATGCATACCTGGAAGATGTCTTTTTACTCTTCTTCCGTGTATTGATGCAGAGCCTGTCCTGATGTGAGAGAGTGTAGGCTGCTAATGTGGCGTGACATCGGAAGTGTGGAGAATAAGCACAGGCTCTAGAGCCAGGTGGCCTGAGTTCAAATCCTAGCCAGACCACTCAGAATTTGTGTGTCATGGGCCCACTCTCACAGTAATGTTTTTAGATACATTTTTAAAAATATGGTATTTTTACACTCATGTTCATTAAAGCATTATTCACAATAGCCAAAAATGGAAGCAATCCAAGTGTCTATTGACAGATAAGTGGACAAATAAAATGTATATACATATGTATACAAGGTCTGTCCAGAAAAGTATCCAGCCATGAAATATGAAAAAGAGACATTTATTGAAGAAGATAGAAGAACCATTGTATATAGAACAATAACGCTGCAGTCCCCTTCAAGGTAGGCGCCCTGGGACCTCGTACAGCTCTCCCAATCGACATCAGTTGCTCCGTTGTATTTTCCTGTATCTCAACAATGGTCTGAAAAAGGGTGACTTTAGTTTGTCTTTCAAAGGGCGACTTTAGTTTGGGGAAAAGCCAGAAGTTGCAGGGCACCAAATCTGGGCTGTAGCAGGGACTGAGTCACCTGGGTGATCTGATGTTTCACCAAACATCTCTTCATAAGATGTGATGCATGAGTGGGTACATTGCCATGATAAAGCTGCCAATCACCAGTTGCCCATAGCTGCAGCCTTCTGAATCATCCAAAGTTTCCATGGAGAAATGTTCAAGCTTAATGCAAAATTTAATGCAGATTTGTTGCTCCACTTGCTCAGTCACTTTGAATGTGACAGCCACACAGTACACATGCTTACTCAACTGGCATTACTGCATCCACTGACTAGTACAGTGAAATCGTCATTGTTCACACATGCGCATTCCAGTCCACTATCCTTGGCTGCCAGGTTACACCGATGTCACGTAAACTGTCCTGGTTATGTTAATAATGGCTGGAATCTTTCTGGACAGAGTTCATTGTATAAGCAGTTTTATTGAGACAGAGTTCATAGATCATAGAATTCACACATTTGAGGTGTAATGTACAATTTAATGGTTTTTAGTATATTCACAGATATGCACAACAATCGCCACTGTCAATTTTAGAAAACTTTCATTACAATGGTCAATTGTTTAATCTTCATTTTACTTGGCCTATCAACAGCATTTGATACAGTTGATCCACCCCTTCTCCTTGAAACATTTTCTTCACTTTCAGGACATCACACTCTCTTGGTGTTCCTGCTGTTCCTCCTTCCTCACTGGCCATTCCCTTTCAATTGGCTTTGCTTTTCTTCACCCTGACCTCTTTCCAGAGATTCAAGTGCCTCAGAATATAATTCTTTAAGCTTTTCTCTATTTTCCTGGATGATCTCAGACAGCCTCATGGCTTTGAATACCATCTATATGTTTAGTTACAAAGATGTGTCATTAGAGACCAGAGCTAAAATTATCCACATCCTCGTATCCCCAATTACTATGTATGAATGTGAAAGTTGGACAGTGAGGAAGGCTGAAAATTAAAAAATGATGCACTTGAAAGTTGGCATTGGAGAGATAGCCTGGACCAATAGAAAGATGAATAAGTAGTTACTAGAGCAAATTAAGCCTGAAAAGTCACTGGAGGCAAAAATGACAAAACTGAAGCTGTCCTACTTTGGGCACACAATGAGAAGGCAGGGTTCTCTGGAAAAGACAATAATGCTTGGAAAAGTTGAAGGCAACAAGAAAAAGGAAGATCAAATATGAGAGGGATTGACTCCATAAAAGAAGCCATAGGCATGATTCTACAGGAGCTGAGTATGGTTGTTGAGGACAGGACATTGTGGACATCACTCAGTCATAGGGTTGACAGAAGTCGGAACTGACTCAATGGCACATAACACACACATATGTTTAGTACTACCAAGTTTACACCTCTAGCCCAGACATCTTTCACCTTCTCCAAATTTGTGGGTCTAACTGCCTGCTTCACATCCCCATGTAGGCAACTCAGCATATTCGGAACTAACGCTGTTCCACAAGCTGTCTTCCCTTCCTCAGCTGATGACAATTTCATCTTTCTAGTTGTTCTGGCCAGAAACCCTACAGTTATCCTTAATGACATTTCTCTCTTCCATACCACATTCAATCCATCAGGAAATCCTCTGTCCTCAACATATCCAGAACCCTATCCCTTCTCCTACCTGCTCTGTTATTCCCTAGTGCAAGTCACCACCACCTCTAGCTTGGATTACTGCAATAGCCTCCTAACAGGTCATACTGTTTTCGTCCTTATCCTCCTAGTCTATTCTTAACGCAGCAACCAGAGCGATCCTTTTAAAATAGAAGTGGCTTCATATTACTTCTCTGCTCAAAACCCTGTAATGACTCCCTATTTCATTCAAAGTAAAAGCCAAAGTCTTTACAATACCCACAAGGCCCTCTATGACCTAATCCTCCCTGCTTCTCACCTTCCTGACTTTCTCTCTTACTACACTCCCCCTCACTCATTTTGTTCCACTCACACTGACCTCAATTTTTCTTTAAACACTCCAGGCACACTTCTGACTCACAGAGTTTGCACTGGCTAGTCTCACTGTCCAGAAAGCATTTCCTCCAACTGTACGGTTTAGTCAATTCCCTTGCCTCCTTTAGGGGATTGCTCAAATTTCTTCTTCTCCAGAAGGCCTCTCTCATCACCTTACTTAATACACTGTCAACCTTCTCCACTCTTCTCTTTCTCCTCCTCCACTTCTACAGCCTCTTACCTTGCTCTGTTTTTTTATTTTTTCTAGAGCACTTATCACCTTTTAACATACACTATTTTTTTAATTAAATTTATCAGGCCAAAATTTGTCAATAAGATTTTGTAAGTTTTAAGTGTACAATTCTATAATACATCATCTGTCTACTGCATTGTGTTAACCACCCAAATTCTACTCTCATTCTGTCACCATTTATTTGACCCCTTTTACCCTCTTCAACTTCCCCCCACATCCCATACACTATATTTTGTGTTTATTTCTTAGGTGTGTTTACAATGTCTCCTTCCCACTAGCACGTAAGCTCTCCCAAAGCAAGAATCTGTTTGTTGATGTAGCCCAAGGGTCTAGTAGAGAGTAAATGTTCAATAAAATATTTGTTGAATAAATAAAAATATGGACAATTATATCTTCTCTAAGAAGCTATTGTAGGAATTAAGTAATGGGCAAAGATCCTGACAGCCAAAGGAAACACCCAACACAGAGATCCTACCTCCATTCCTCAAATATCTTCCCCAGTTGCCTCCTCTTACAGCACTGCTCCTTCCTTCCTCTCTGGGAAATTTCACCATTCTAGTCTGTCCTTTGATTTTAAATCCAGGAAAATCTAATAAAAGGCCACAGGTGTCATCTGAGAAGAAAAGGAACCCTGGGAGACCAGCTTTACTCATTGCCACAACTGTTTATCAAATTAGCAAATTGTCACCCTGAGGACATGGACCAGTAAATGTGTTTGTTGTTGTAGGTCTGTTGCACTGATTATAAAGTCAACTTTATTACCGTATAATGTACATATATTAAAATATAAAATTTTAAGTACAATTTGATGAGTTTCGACAAACGTACGTATAGTTAATTTGATTTGGGGTGTGGGGTATTAAGGTCACCTGGGATTATACGCGTTTAGAGATTTAGCAGAGGGATCCTGGTTAGAACAGAGAACACCACCAGGGGTCTTGGGAAACAAACCCAAATGGGGAGGAGTAGAAATACCCAAGGGCCGACCTGAGACTTGTCCTGAGGTCTCACCGCACCAGGATCTGGACATTTGCAAGTCTGGCAACTTCACCTCTTCGTTCTCCTCAGGGAACGGGCCAATTCCCTTTCACACCAGTTTTACGTGTTTAGGCCAGGAGGGGCAACAGGGGACTGCATTCTCTCTCTCCTTTGCCCTGCAATTCTTCTGCCGTCACCCACGCTCCCCCACCGGTGGGGGGCATTCCAGCCCGCACAGCGAGCGAAGTTTCACTGCTGCCACTACACTGACGGGGCCAGGTTTTTCCCCAGCGTTAGTTAGCAACCGGTTTCGGGTCTGCATCAATACTGCGGGCGGAGAAAAGCAAAAGTGTTGCAGCAGGTGCTGGAGTCGGGAATTCCCCTTTGAGTCAGCCATCCTCCAGACCCTGGGGACTCCTGGCCTTCCCAGCACCTAGCAACCAGGCCTCCTTTCCCACGCCTCTGCCGCCTAGAAGCCTCTGGAGTTTGCAGGTTCAGCTTCACTTAGACAGCAACACCGAGTTGAGGTTGGCTAGGGAAACTGAGGCAGGATTGGAAATTCTGGGTGAAAGAGTGTGAGACTGGCGGCAGCCTTTCTCCCGGGAACTGAGAGAGTCACTTCCGAAAGCCTAACGAGGTGCCTACCAAACAGAGAAGAATCCGCTGGGGTTCGCGCGGACTGTGCGGGAGAGAGAAGCGCCGCCCACGAGGCTGGGAAACCTTGGGAGCGGCTGCGGTGACTGTGGGTGGGGTCGGAGGTGGGGTCCCGGCTGGAGGCGGGGCCAACCTGGGCTACTGGCTATGCAAGTCTAGCCCTGCAGAGCGAAAGTAGTTGTGGTGGCCCTCGCCTGTGGCTCGGGTTCTGCTTGCGCTCGACCTCGCGGCTATGGCAGGACCTCAGGAGTTTCTGAGTGGGAAGCTCCGGCTCTGCTTTACCCCAGCTGCCCGGACCAGCCTCCTGCTGCTCAGGCTCAACGACGCGGCGCTGCGGGCGCTGCAAGAGTGTCAGCGTCAACAGGTGCGGCGGGCCCGGACCCCACCTTCCCGATCCCCTACCCCTCTGGACCTCAGGCCTCATCCGGAGACCCTGACGAAGGGCCCTGGGTATGGGGAGCGGCACTCACAGGCTTCGGCTTCCCCACTTTTCCAAGTGAAGTCCACGAGGCAGGTCCCTCCAGGCACTCGACGCCAGATCCCGGGGATGCTGCTTCACCTGCACTTAGCTTGTGTCTGTGCTCTCCCTGCAGGTTCGGCCAGTGATCGCTTTCCAAGGCAACCGAGGGGTAAGCTGGGACCTGGGCTCTGTGAAGGGTGTGGGGCGCGGGAAGAACAGACCAGCGCCCAGGAAAGGTATTGTCAGGGCGGGAGTCTGAAAGCAGTCACGGTCTAAGGAAGTTCCTGAGAACTGAACCCCGAGTGGGGTGAGGGGGCTGCTGGGGTTGTGGTCCCAGGAGGCTGCGGTTGAAGAAACTGTGCTATGTTAGCCTCTTGGGAACTCAGGCCCAGCTGCACCTGCCGTGCTAACGAGTCTCGGGGGACCCATCTTGTCTTAAGCTGGCTCAGGGTGGAACGGCATTGGCAGGAGGGGGAAGGGCTAACTTCATGGGGCTTATGGTGTCCTTTCACCCCAGTATCTGAGACTCCCAGGCCCTGGCTGCTCCTGCCTCTTCTCCTTCATAGTGTCCCAGTGTGGCCAGGAGGGCCCTGGTGGTGGTGGCTTGGACCTTGTGTGCCAACGCTTAGGCAGGTAAGGGGGAACAAACAGGTAGCAGGTGAAAACGGGTTTGTGGTAAGTCCAGGAAGGGGATGTCCAGAGGTGCTTTAAAAGTTCTCCACCCTCCTGGTTTATTTTTCATCACCCCTTTCCAGATCTGGGCTTAACCGCCTCCACTGCCTGGGCCCACTCAGGGAGCGCCTCACTATTTGGGCAGCCATGGATTCTATCCCAGCCCCATCTTCAGTTCAGGGACACAGCCTGACTGAAGATGCCAGAGATCCTGAGAACTGGCAGAACATGGGAGACTATTCTGGAAATGCAGCCTCACAGTCACTGATGGCACTAGAAGAGGTGAGGCCAGAAACTGCAGGGAGTTGGGATAAGGTGGGGCAAAGCCTAAAGCCCAGGTAGCCAAGTGCCCATTCCACTTTCCCTGCCAGGTGCCAGATCCACTGGCAAGTAGCCAAGAACAGTCACTCCCAGGATCCTCGAGGGAACACATGGCACAGTGGGAAGTGAGGTACTTGGGACAGGTGGGACTACCCTGGGAAGTCCTGGTGCTGTCTTCTGCAAATCTCCACCCTAAATGGTACAGGAAATCGAGCCCTACCTCCTACCCTGGCCTTCATCTCTCATTCCCTCTTCAAATATCCTAGGAACCAGACCCGTCTTCCAAACAGAGGACCTGATCGGGCACTGCCTTCCTCTGCTAGCCAGAAACATCTGGACAAAGTAAGCTGTAATAGCAGGAGCTTTTCAGCCCTGGCCCGTGTTACTCAGTTGGTTTGGGTTAGTCCCATAAGCCACAAAGATTGTGGGTTTGATTCCTGTCAAGGCACATAACTAGGTCCCCAGTCAGGATGCATGAGGCAACCAATTGTTTTTCTCATATCAGTGTTTCTCTCCCTCCTTTCCCCTCTCTCTGAAATCAGTAAGCATGTCCTCCAGTGAGGATAAAAAAAGATTTGTCCAATCAGACTGAAATTTAAAAACTGGGAGCCTTCATTCTCATGCTCACAGAGATCAATATATGGAATTAATTTTCAAGAGAAAGACAGGACAGGAGGCTTCTGACATACTATTAGTATGACCAAAGTATTTTCTGCAACAGAAGCGTCCAGCGCCTGCAGCCACTGTAGAACTGAAAGGAAAGAGGCTCAGAACTCTGCCTCTAGCTCCAAGTCCCCTACAAGGGCTGCCCAGTCAGGACCTACGAGAGGGAGACTGGGAGCCAGAAGATAAACAAGAAGACATGGGCCCCAGGCTTGAGCATAGTCCCTCAGTTCAAGCAGGTGAGTTGAGAGGGGTATAAAGCTGCCACGGGGAGGGGGGGGTGGTGCGGAGCCTGGAAAGGCAGATAATCACTTTCTCGTCTGGTTTCCTTCATAGACTCTGAATCCCCAAGCCCTGAAGAGGTACCAGATTACCTCCTGTGAGTTCCCTGCCATTTCTGATTTTATCAAGCCTTGTGCACATGAGATACTAACATGTACTTTCTGGGAGCTGGGAGTTTTGTGGGGTGGGTGGGAGGGGTTACTAAAATTGAAGGTGGTAACTTAAATCTCTGCTCCTGGCAGGCAATATGGGGCCATCCACAGTGCAGAACAGCAACATGCTTACGAGAAGGATTTTGAAAAAGATTATGTTGAATACCGCATCCTGCATGCTCGAGTTGGGGCTGCAAGCCAAAGGTTCACAGAGCTGGGAGCAGAAATCAAGAGAGTTCAGCGAGGAACTCCAGAACACAAGGTAGACTGGACCCAGGCTCACTTTCCAGCTCTGCTGGCCATAAACTCCCTAACTGCCCATAAACCTGTTTGTTCAGTGACCAGTGACAAGCAAGCCTGTTTTGAGAGAAAAAATTTTCTGTATCATTTGGTAGCATGAGAAGGAAGTTACTTCCCTCCCTTGAGAGACCTGGAGCTTTTTTCAAGGTTAAACTTAATGCTAGCATTTTCTTTGTTTCAGGTGCTGGAAGAAAAGATAGTCCAGGAATATAAAAAGTTCAGGAAGGTAAGAATAGGTCTGGGAGTGGTAGCAAGAAGGGTAAAAATGGATTTCTTTTTTGACATGGATGCTTTTTCTCTTCAGCGGTACCCAGGTTACAGGGAAGAAAAGCGTCGCTGTGAGTACCTGCATCAGAAATTGTCCCACATTAAAGGTCTCATCCTGGAGTTTGAGGAAAAGAACAGGGGCAGCTGAAGCAGTACCCCGTGAGATATGGAGGAAAAAGCCGCTAAAAACTAAGAAGAGCGCAACTGCTCTTGTTATTGCTGAGTCCATGGTGCAAGTAGGAGAGCTGCTCTAGGTTAAGGTTTTATTTTCGCTGTTGCCGTATTTTAAATTTTAGGGTGTGGGCGCAGTGCCAGCACTCTGTGACTGTGCCCAGGAAACTAGGAAAAGCAGCAGAGGCTTGGCTTCTTCACCTGTAGTTCAGCCAAGTCATTTTCAAATCCTGAGAAATGACACCATTTCCAGGATAAGATACCTCAAGGACATTAGAATTCAGTCTGGTATTTCTCCCTGACAAACCAATGAGAACTTTTAGGAACTTGTAATACACCTAGATCTAATGGGAAGGGCTTGGGGTCTTACCATGTACTGAAAGTGAATTCTTTTACAAACATGGCTAAAAAATTAAAACTGTTTCTGTGTCCTTTGTACAAATCTATATGCTTTCCTTCCGTCTTCCAAGGCAGTGGTTCATACATTTGGCCCTGTGTCTGAACCATTTCTGGGCTCTCTAAAAAATTCGATCTTCAGAACCCAGCTCAGGTCTTTTGAATTAGAATCTCCAAGATTATGGTTAGGCGTCTTGTCTTAAAGCACAATGGATGATCCTATTACATATTTTGCTATAAGGCTCTACCAAATCCATCTTATAACTGACAACTAGAGATGACAGCAGGAATAAAGTTCTCCTTTTCTAAATATCAAGGCTGAAGATCACAATCAGGGCTCCTATCTGGAAATAGGCAGTGACTGAAAACTACAACCATGGATGTGATTTGGATTTACTCACAAAGAGGGGAAATGGTTCACTTCATTCCTCTTTATCGCAGAAGAAAGTGGATGCTTCACTCACAACCAGGAATGATACTGCCTTTCCCTGTCCACTGGAAAGTTAATAGGTCACATCCTGGGCTTTGGGGGAGAAAGGGAGCTGCACCCAGCAGTGTCGGCAATTCCTGAAACAACCTGGATGGAACCCCAACCTGATGCCACACCCACACAGCATTTCTACACAGACAACAGACCTTGGGAGGTATAAACATGCTCAGCTGCATGACAAGAATATACGGCAATCCATCCTTAAGGCACCGACAGGGTCAGAAACAGAACCCAATAGGAAAGGTTCCTCTGTTCTCATTACCAAGCTAGGAGTCTGGGCAATAAACATCTAAGGATAGAGACAGACAACATTTGGAAAGGATTTATAGGTGGTAATTGTGGACCCAGACAGTCTACGGCTGTGCTGACCAATATGGTAGGCACTAGACCTATATGTGACTAACGAAAATTTAAAATGTAGTTCCTAGCCACATTTCAAATAGCTACATGTATTAGACAATGAAGGTTATAGAACATTTCCATTATCACAGAAAGTTCTATTGGACACTTGGTCTAGTGAACCACTGGCTTCCCATCTCATAGAAAAAAAGATAGTTTAAAGGGGGCTCATTTATTGTCACTGTTCCAAATGTACAAAAAAAATTAGAAAATAACCCCCCAACACAATTCCCCCCAACCCCACAACACTTTTTTTTCCCAAACCACAAACATAAACTGGTCCTGGTATTTCCATAAACAGTGCAGCTAAGAAACAGTTTAGAGAAAATTTAGCAGGATTCAGATTACACCCATCTACCCTCTCGTCCCTGAGAGGTAATAACCCCCACGGGTCCCAGTCCTCCCCAATGGTTTTCCCAGCTCTGGTGGGAGAGTCTCTGACAAAGTGGTATGTATGGCTGCTGCGCTAGAGATCCTCCTCTGCCTTCTTCTTCTTCTTGGGTTTTTCTTCTTGAATTACAGGGGGGTTTGTAGCCTCTCGCTGTAGATAGCTAATAAAATCACTTAATTCACGGCCACCCTGAAAACAGAAAGATTACTATGAAAATTTAATTTTTTAAAGAACATGGGTTCCCCTCCCAATAGGAAGACTCCTGAGTTTGTAAAAGTACAATAACAACGACATACACTGACAATGAGAACTGGAAGAGTTTCCAGTTAAATAAACTTAATTAAAGAGCTAGGTATGTACAAGTATGTGTGAATATGTGTGTGTTTATTTGTGGAGAGAAGAGACAATGCACTTACTTCATATTTCTTTGGATCTAGCTTTTTATTGGCTGGAGAGAAGTAGATGGTAGGAAAACTGAGGAAAGAAAAACAAAAACATTTGACTAATTTCTAGTTCCAGAGTAACTGTGACATACACTTCCCCAATAACTGTTCCTGGAAATAGCTTTTCTCCACGATTTCTAGTCTGACTAGACACGTCTCCATCGGTGGCTAGGGTTACATCCCACCAGAACTCAGGAATATGAGAGCTCACAAAATCTGTGGCAGTTGTGTAGGCCCACGCTGCAGAACTCTGTGCCAGGAAGACATCAGTGGTGCTGGGTTCAAATGGAGTGTGAGAGCTCCCCAAATTATACCCAATAAAAAAAATGGTGTACCAGCTTATGGTTGTCAAATTGCCTATATGTTTTTTTTTTTTAGTTTTTAATCTGCTTACCCTCTGACTTCATATGGAGAAGGCACATCATTGGCTGTGGCATCCATCTTGGCTATGACAATATTTGGATCTTTTCTGAGCTGTTAATAAAAAGATCAGATCTTTAAATTTCAAGTTTTCAGTGACTGAGGGACACTTAGTCAATTCAGGACTTAAAACAATCATATCTTTAAACACCTGGGTAAGTTTTGCTGCTCAGACAGGGAGAGTAGTTAACACTTGCACATAGAATATTGTTTTTCACAAGCTTCCCTTTTCTCTCTTGGTCCCATATTAAGGCTCTATATACAGCCACCTTCAAAACTATCTCGGATAAATGAGACATTGTAAAGGCTAAGCCAAGTGTTTTAAGGTGAAAGAACATAATGGTTTCATATAAGCCATCACCAAAATTCAGAAGCCTGGATATGTTAACTACGCCCTAGGTTGAGTCTGAGTGGAGTTAACGCGGGTGTGGGAGGCACTGTCCAGGCTAGACCCCAGGGGCAAGTCAGGACAAAGGGAGCGAACAGGAGTCTGATGGTCGGAAAAAATCTACCAGTACTTAAGTACTGAACTAATTAGGTTTAACTAATTGGCCAATGCTAAATACATGTGTAAACATCCCAACTAAAATTTTATCTTCAGAATATGGTTCAGACTTACCTTCTCTCCCAGTTCTTTATACTTAGGTTCCAGATTCTTACAGTGGCCACACCAAGGAGCATAAAATTCAATCAGCACGTCTTTGTTTACATCATTCACTATTTCATCAAAATTCTCTGCTACTACTACCTGGAAAACACAAAAGATTCTCTTGTTGGTAAGGTAAGCTGAAGAATAAATTCATGAGTTGCATTTGTTTCTGGACCCAATCCCTCTCAAATTTGATGTGTTGCCACTGAAAATATGTCACTGAAACCCAAATCACATTTATAGACAATTAAAAATGTTGCCATTCTCCAGAAACCAACTCATTCCTATGTCTGTCTCCTGTCAAAATATGTCCAGGAAGTTGCAGGAGACAAGTGCTACCCAATCCTTCCTTAAAATAATTTCATAGCAACAATCTTAAAATTATTCTTAGGGGTTAGCTTGTTCTGTCCCAAAGAGTAACCTTGCTCTGATACAAATACCACCAGAAAACTCTATGAAGGTTTTATACTCTTGCCCTCACTGACCTCTATGAGCTCTGTCAATGCTTATTTTACGTCTGGGGTTGGGAGCTGAGGGCAAACAAAAACATGATAGCCAGCAAGGTCTTCACTGTGACCCAGCATTTCTGGAAGAAATGAGAGGCAGTGGTGCAGAGGTTTGGAGAGGCTGTGAGCACCTCACCTTCACGGGCCCATCGTTGCTCTCTGGGATCGGCTCAGACTTCAGGTATCGCTTCAGGCTGCCATCAAAGTAATCCTGCAGGAATCTCTCAAGAGCCTTGCCATCACGCCTGGCAATTGGAAAGGGTTGGGTTTGTTAATTTACTCCCACCATTGAGAGGATTAAAAGAAATTTCTTAGAATACGTTCTACATATTTTACCTTTAATTTCTAGACTAGAAAGAAGTCAGAAGCTTAAAAATGGGGGAGGGGCGCTCTTATCTCTCAATATGCAGGATTGCCGACTGAACAAAAAATCAATCACTTCTTTGTATTTCTAGTGTGTTCTTTGAGGATTAAAAAGGGCAGAGAAGGAAGAAAACACTCGTCTTCTAAAAACTCAATTCTGCTTAAGAACCAGTCTTCTTTTGTTGCTCAGAGGAATAGTGCCTATGTATGGACTCTCATTTTACTGATTTTACTCACAAGGAAGATTTTTTGCTTGTCTTCATCTCCCAAAGTCTCAGAAGGTGAAGGTCGAAATTATCTGGGGATAAGACCTCTCCATTTGCCTGAGTTTACTTTAGGCCAATGTGGTATTCCAAGAAGAAAAAACATTCTGTAGGGTTGGGAGGGGATTAGGTTGGTCTAAAATTACATCAATCTCAAAAACCTGTCCAGTGTTCTCTATGGCACTATTTCTAATGGTAGGGTGGAAACAATCATGTAAGAGTTCCAAGCTTCCATCCTACTAAAATTTTCCGAATTTATTATTGATGATGATCCTTAAAGCACCCACAATTAATTGAGAAAAGTGATAGTCATAGGTCTAGATTAGAGGACCTATCTTCACATTTGAACATTCTTTATAAATTCTCAGTAGTATAAAAAGCTTTTAATAGTTTCCCTGCAGAATCAAATCCCAAACCCATGCTAACTTGTAACTCACGAGAACTCCTCCTGCATGACAAACTTCTCTCCTTTTGCAGTTCTGATAGCAACAACAGGAATTTCCCCGGCAGTGCTTTCCAAACCGAAATCAGAAAGTTCATGGCTAAAGGTTTTGCGGCTAGCTACAGCAAAGTTGAGTTTGTGTCCAGCATCCAGGAATTTCTTTGCTACCATCATCACCCTGTGGGAAACAAGAAAAATTTATGCCAAGATATATCAGGGTGGTAAAGCACTTCTGAAACCAAGATGAAGAACTAGTTAGGGTTAACTAATTAGTCTAGAAAGCAAAGACTAAGTTTTACAGTCTATGTAGCCCTCCAGAATCAGTCTGAACTTGAGTTCTTGAGCACTGACTCAGGATTATTGTATACTCCAATGTCCTACTGAACTTCACTGCCACACTGGCGGTGCCCAATCAAATAGACCATTCCCACTGACTCTTGAGATATATATAAAACTAAAATATTGCAGACATAATGACTAATCTGAAAAGAAAGTTTATAAGGCTAAAATGCCTCGAACAGTCTCAATGGGCAAGTAGGCACAATGTTTTAGAGTATGGTTTAGATAACATTTGCATCTTTTACTCTGCAGTAAGTAATCAGCTGTATCACAAGGCAAAAGAATCCCTATGGAAGATATGCCCAATAGATTTTAGAAATAGTTTTTGTTATGTTATTTATCCTTATGGCTTTTCATGCTTTTGGGAACAAAATGGTTCCATCTTATCTGCTCTTCCATCACACATGGTAACAGGATATCTAAAAGAACTGTTTACACACTGGTAAACTTGTTTACAAAGGGGAAAAATGACTATTACCTGTTTCTCCAGTAGTTGGAACCTTTAGCGTTCTTTTCATAGTCCACATCATAGTAAGCCACAAGTAAGTCCTTGCCCTGTATGAAGTCCTTATTATCTTCTGTCATGTGAGGGCAGATACCAAAACTGAAATGAAATAATATATTATAGAATTTGGTAGGCTTATAGCTGTATTATAGAATTATCACAAACTAAGCGTTAGCACTTAAAAAGGAAAGAAATTTTCAACATCTAGGTCAAGTACTGAGCTATATACCTTATAGGAGAATGGAGTTCTAGGGCCCATACCTGCATTAATACAAACTTCAACTATTATAAACAAAATATAATGAAGCCAAGAAATCCCAAACAAAGTATAAAAAGGTACTCACATGTTTTCCTGTATAAATTTTTTAATCTTGCCACTGGTCATTTTCTCTTCTGTATACGCCACAGTTCTGTCCTCAAACTTGTTTGTCAGATGTGAAGGACGAAACAAGGTGATACCCCTTAAAAAAAAAAAAAAAAAAAAGCCTGAGTAGGTAGACCGCAGCAGAACTGTCTCCCATACTTTATTTGAAGCTCAGACTACCTACTCTTGGTGCCACTTTTACTGCCACCATTTAGTTCAAGCACATACGGACTCTCTTTCCAGGACCACAGACATGGCAACATGACCTTCTCATCAACACGAGGGTGCTAACCCCATTAATCTCCTGACACCAGGTATTAATTTAATTCTTCTGGAATCAGCTCTCTCATGAGTACAAAAGGGGGTTAAAGTATATGATTCACTTTTAAACCTTTAAAAACAATAACAAAGAGAAACAACTTCCCCCAAAGCCCCAATATGTATGATAAAATAAATCAGAGTTGGCTCTTATTTGAAGGTACAATACCTTACCCTGCCACTCTCCTACACAGAAAGAAAATTAGAGAAAATATCTTTAAGATTTTTTTTACAGATGTAATATTCTATACGTAGGAGTACAATTATGTTTGTCTTGAGTTCATCAAAAATTCTTTTGTTCTGCCCTGGCTGGTGTAGCTCAGTGGATTGAGCGCGGGCTGGGAACCAAGCGGTCCCGGTTCGATTCCCAGTGAGGGCACATGCCTGGGTTGCAGGCCAGGTCCCCGTGAGGGCCATGTGAGAGGCAACCACACATTGCTGTTTCTCTCCCTCTCTTTCTCCCTCCCTTCCCCTCTCTCTAAAAATAAATAAAAAAATAAAAATCTTTAAAAAAAAATGTTTATGTTATAAAAAAAAAAAATTCCTTTGTTCTAAACTTCTCTGTACAAATAAATCAAAATTACCAATTTTTCTCTTGCTGGCATTACTATGCCACCCCACCTAAGTAAAGCTTTCCTCGTACCATTGGAATACTTAAAGCAAATTCCTTAATTTCTAGCCCTTTTGCTCAACTAAAACTGAACCCCAATTTGGTTCTAGTCACAGGTTTGTATCTAATACCAACTTTCATAGAAAACACCACTGTCTTACTTCTAGCTTCTTCATTCATTCCTCCTCCCCCTAATACTATACACATACTCATATACAATTTTATCACTTAAGTCCTAACATCCCTCTCATACTCTATCAATATTAACCATTACCTTTATGTCCATTAAAATACCAGCATTTTCTTTTCTTTTTTTAAAGATTTTATTTTTATTTATTTTTAGAGAGAGGGGAAGGGAGGGAGACAGAGAGGGAGGGAAACAGCAATGTATGGTTGCCTCTCACATGGCCCTCATGGGGACCTGGCCTGCAACCCAGGCATGTGCCCTGACGGGGAATCAAACCGGGACCCTTTGGTTCCCAGCCCGCGCTCAGTCCATTGAGCTACACCAGCCAGGGCAAAATACCAGCATTTTCATTCACAGAACACAGGTAAACTATATAGCAAAAGGGAACCTAATACAAACATGCTGGGCAAGCAAGAATGTGAACAGTACTTTTTTTTTTTTTTAAATACAGTTACCAATTTCAGAGAAGTTATTCTCAAAAAACAGAAACCAGGCAGTTATCTTTAATGATGATATGGCCTCAGTGTGTACTACACATGAAGACCTTAAGACACCCTTCACATAAGCCTTATGGGAAGGCTTCTCAGTAAAACTTCTAATCAGGTGCTGGTAGACCACTTTAAATGGCAAGCATGGGAGGCAGCCACAATGAACAAATCTAAGGTTAAAAGACTGACACGTGGTGTCCTTAAATGAGCCACAAGTGGCTCTAAATCCATTTACAGACCTGGAGTCTCTCAATCTAAAAGGTGGAGGAGCCTTATAATCAAGGCCAACTCTGCAGCCAGATTTTCTAGGTTCAAATTCTAGTTCTGCCACTTACTATGTGAAGCTAGAAAAATTACTTAGCCTCTCGGAGGGCTTTCTTCTCTGTAAAATGAAGAACAGATCTGCCTCACCTCAAGAGAGTTAAATGAGTTAACAGTAAATGATACATAGTAAAAACACCACATAGTTTGTTAAATATGAATGAATAACACTGGCCCTTGGCACACTTTATGTGCTCAGCCCAAGTGATCTCATCTAGTCCAATGGTCTCCATAATCATTCGTTTATGTGGCTGACCTATAAATCTCTATCTCTAGTTCAGAACTTCCAGAGTCCCATCTATCCAACTGTCTGTCCACTGGGTCTTCACCACCTGGATGTCATACAAACTTCTCAAACGCTGTGACAACACAGAACCCAATCATCTCGTCCAAATTTGTTTCTCTTCGTCGTCTTCCCAGCTTGATGATGACTGTCACGGGCCCAGTCATTCAAGTCTTTAGAAACCTGAAATCGCTCTAGCTTTTCCCTTTTTCACACATGACTGGGGACTGAATCCTACTGTTTACATTTTTTAACTCACTCGTTCCTCTCCACTGCCTCTAATACTACCTTAACTTAGACCCCTAGATCACCCTTAGTTTAGACTCTCTTAACTGCCTTGCCACCTCCCCCTTTTCAAACCACCACCCTATGGGTGCCAGTGACTTTTCTTCTAAAACACAAAATTAATCACATTATTTCCCAACTCAAAGTCTTTCAATGACTCTCAAGTGTCTAAAACGAAAAATGTGACCTCTTCTGAATGGCACTGAACATCGTCTGTCCTTTGGTCTCGCTGGCCTCTCCAGCCCTGCCTTCTCACCGCAGCCTCAGTCACCAACAGCACGACACGTCCCAACACGCCCAGGTGGTTTCACAGCTCGTGTCCTGAGCACTTGCTGCTCTATCTGGAAGAACTTTTATCCCGACTGCCTAAGCTGCCTGGAAAATTTCATCTTTCAAGGCACACTTCAAGAGTCACTTCTATGAAGTTTTTTCAGATACTACTCGGCATCCCAAAAGAAAAAGCTCCCCTGTACTTCCACCATACCCAGCATCTACGTCTACCACAGCACCCATAATGCTCACTTGCATTTTTCCACATATCTATGTCTCTCCCTACTAGACGCCCCTCAAAGGCTGCAACAGTGCCCAGCATTTAGCTTAACGCCTAGCAAATACTCAATAAACCTTTTGAAAAAAAAAAACAAAAAACCCTGCCATTAAAAATCACCAGCTCACACAATAGCATTGGTCCAGAGATTTACAGGAGCATTCATCTCAGTTACTTACTCTCCATTATCATCATACTTGTTCACCAAAGACTCGACATTGGTGTGTGCAAATCGGTAGTTATCCCTCAAGTTGCTGGCTGCTTTTAGAAACTCAGAGTGAGCTTCACTGAATAAATCCTTGAAAAAACCTATATGGAAAATGTCAAACACACAGAAGAAACAATAAGTGCTGAGACATAATTCAAAACTTTTAAATTATTCTGTTTTTTAAAGTCTTTATTGTATAATGAACAAGCAAAGCAAAATAGGCAGGAGGACGGGGTCTGCTTGCCATGGCTGTCTAGGAAATCCAACAAACTATTTAGGATGAGAATTCTTCCTCTACACTTTAGCAAAATATTTCTGAAGGAGCCAAGGGAGTGGATTTGTCAGGGTTCAAGTCGGGTTTTTTTTTATTTTAATTTTTTATTTTGGGGAGAGATAGGGAGACAGAGAAACATCGATTTATTATTCTACTTCTTTATGTAGTCATTGGTGTTTCTTGTATGTGCCCTGACCAGAGATTGAACCCGCAACCCTCGTGTATCAGGATAATGATCTAACCAACTGAGCCACCCAGCTAGGGCCTAGGGTTCAAGTCTTAACTCTAGTTTTTCACAACAGAATAAATATGTCCAAATTTAGAGTTTCAGAATTAAATAAGGCAATATGTCAAAACGAATGTAAATTACTTCACCACATCTTTTGCCTTGTCTTTAAACCTTCAAGTTTGGAAAAGTCAATGAAACAAATGTATAATAAATGTCTGCTTGTGGATTGCTTCCAGCCAAGATGGAAGCATAGGTAGATATGCTTAGCCTCCTCACACAACCATAAGGATCACAACTAACCTCAAAACAAAAAAACAACCAGAACCGCCAGAAAATCAAACTATATGGAGGTCCAACAACTAAGGATTTAAACAATATTCATCCTGATGGGTAGGAGGGGTGGAGCCAGGGAGCTGGCCAGAGAGGATGTGGTATTGGGGGTGGGGGACAGGTGGAGGCCAACAGGCAGAACAGGCAGTCCCACATTTGTGTGTGATGGATAAAAACCAGTAGTGACACCTGGGAAGCAAGTGATCCTAGCCCCAGGCTGGAACACGCAGCCCAGGGTTTCAACGCTGGGAAAATAAAGCCTCATAATTTCTGGCTGTAAAAACCAGTGGGGATTGGGGTGGTGAAAGAAACTGCTGGTCTCTCAAAGAGAATCCATTTAAAGTGCCCCCAGGGTCCTAGAACATACACAAACCCACCCAACTCTGGGAACCACCACCAGGGCAACAGCAAGAGGGGTGCCAGTTGCACACAGAAAGTGGGTACAGTGACAGGAAACAGGGTGAAAGTGCAGCAAGTGGTAGGGTTCCCTCTCTGACACCAGCACCACAAAGTGGTGAAGTGGGTTGCCCCGCCCTGGTGAATGCCTAAGGCTCCGCCCATTACAATACAACAGGTGCACCAACACAGGAAGTCAGAGCAGCTGTACCTAAACATAGAAACAAACACAGAGAGGCTGCCAAGTTGAGGAGACCAAGAAATATGGTCCAAATGAAAGAAAAGATCAAAACTTCAGAAAAAGAACTAAGCAAAATGGAAATAGCCAACCTATCACATGCAGAGTTCAAAACACTGGTGATCAGGATGCTCAGAGAATTCAATGAGTATGGCAAAAGCATAAGGGAAGAAATGAAGGCTACCCTAAGTGAAATAAAGACAAATCCACAGGGAATCAGCAGTGATGGGAAGGAAGTCAGGATTCAAATCAACCATTTGGAACATAAGGAAGAAATAAACAGTCAACCAGTACAGAATGAAGATACAAGAATTCAAAAAAACAAAACAAAACAAAAAAAAAACCATGAGGAGAGATTAAGGAGACATCTCCAAATGTGCCAACATCTGAATCATAGGGATGCCAGAAGGAGAAGACGGGGAGCAAGAAACTGAAAACTTATTTGAAAAAATAATGAAAGAAAACTTTCCTAATTTGGCAAAGGAAATAGACATACAAGTCCAGAAAGAGGACAATGGGGGAAAATATACAGGTATTAAGAAGCATAATTGGGTCCTGGCTGGTGTGGCTCAGTGGACTGAGCACTGGCCTGTGAATCAAAGGGTCACCAGTCCAATTCCCAGTCAGGGCACATGCCTGGGTTGTGGGCCAGGTCCCCAGTAGGTGGCTCGTGAGAGGCAACCACACATTGATGTTTCTTTCCCTGTCTTTCTCCCCTCCTTCCCCTCTCTAAAAATAAATAAATAATCTTAAAAAAAAAAAAAAAAGCAGCAGCATAAATTGGTAGGTACAAAATAGACACGGGGGAGTTAAGAATAGTATAGGAAATGGAGAAGCCAAAGAACTTATATGCATGACACATGGATATGAACTAAGAGGGGTCTGCTAAAGGGAAAGATGGTACTGGGCAGAGGGGAGCAAAGGGGGAAAAAGACTGGGACAATTGTAATAGCAAAATCAATAAAATATACTTAAAAAAAAATGTCTGCTTGTAGTTAATTCCTGGTAAAATGTATACTGAATCAGTAAATCCAGGTGATAAGTGGCTTCCACTCAAATTTAAATTATAAACCATCTTCTATGGCTAGAAGGTCAGTTTTATTTCTTCAGTCAAACGTATTATAAATTTAAAACAAAACAAAGAACACCCAACATGTAGAACATGTTTAACTGGCTTAAGTTATTTAAAAATATACACAAATCCTAGCAATTTGATCTTAAATTTTTAAATTGCCCTATGACTGTGAAAATAGCAGACACGGGTTTCTTATTTACTTGTATCCTCTATCTTAAAACTCTGTCTTCAATCTTAACTACCTTATTACTTGAGTTAAAGTTCAGAGTTTAAGATGTGATAGAAAAAGCTGAAGATATTCCTACTTTAGCCTTTTGATTGAAATTAAATGTTTATATCTGTAAGACCAAAGATACTCAAAAAACACCAATTTTTCCCCACATTATAGTAATGCTGAGCTAATTCTTTGAGTTGTAATTTTAACTGCCCCGAATGTTACCAAAGCTGTTTTAACTTTGTTGTTTACTCAGACATAGAGGATTTTTTAAAACCAAGTTGATGATTTTGTGGCATAATCAACTAATTACTACTTACCCACCACAGAAGCATCTTTTACACCCATGAATTTCTCAAATTCTTCCTCAGTCTTAAGAGGAACTGAAGCTGGTCCTGCCTGCTTCTTCAGGTGACTCACAATTCCATCTTAAGACAAGATGAAAGATTACAATAATAAATTTGTAACTGTTGAGAAGGTAACCAACCATTCACATGATTCAAAGTTCACAAGGTTCACAAGGGTATACAACGAAGTTTTCTTCCCAACTTTGGCCCTAGTTACCTGGTTTCTTCCCCATAGGATAAGATTTCAGTGTTCTACATACCTTTCCCAATATATTAGGCATAAACAAGCAATTGCATATTTATTCTTCTCTTTCCCAATGGCAGCATGCACACATGCTTTCTGTATTTTGTTTTGTCATTTACCATAGTTTAGAGATAACTTATGTCAATGTACACAGAGCTACCGCAAAATTTTTTTTTAAAGATTTTATTTATTTATTTATTTTTTTAGAGAGGGGGGGGGAGGGAGATAGGGAGGGAGAGAAACAGCAACGTATGGTTGCCTCTCACATGGCCCTCACTGGGTACCCGGCCTGCAACCCAGGCATGTGCCCCGACTGGGAATCGAACCGGGATCCTTTGGTTCCCAGCTCGCGCTCAATCCACTGAGCTATGCCAGCCAGGGCCCTCAATCTTTTTTTTATAGATGCAGTGTTTCATTGATGGATGCACCAAAATTTATTTAACCAGCAACAATGGATGGACATTTGTTTCAACCTTCTTGCTGCTATAAATTATTCTAAAATAAACAATTTTGCACTAATGTTATTTTGCACATGATTGAGTGTTATCTATCTGTAGCGGAAATTCCTAGAAGTGGATTCACTGGGTTCAAAGAGTACATGCATTTATAATTGTTGAACTGCCCCCAAAGAAATTGTACTTATTTATAACCCTACCAGCAACGTCATAAACTGTTTATAGTAGTATAAATTAAATGATGACTGTGTGCATGTTATTCTCTCTGCCTAGCACACTCTTTCCCCAGATATCCATGTGGCTCCCTTCCACACCTTTTAGGTCTTTACTCAAATGTCATCTTAATGAAGCCTTCCCTGACCATCCTATTGTAAACTAAAACCTATTCAATTTCCAAAGATCCTTTATCTCTTTCCCTGTTTATCTTTCTCTACAACACTTTTCATTCATCTAATTGATATACTCTATCATTATTTTTTATCTCTCTCCCCCCATTACAAAGTAAATACCAAATGGGTAGGGATTTTTGCTTGTTTTGCTGATACATACCTAGGTCTAAGAATAATACCTAGCACATAAGTTCAAGAAACATCCATTGTGCAAATAACAAATCCCTAATTCTCAAGTAGGACAAAGAGTTACTTGTAGCCTTAGTGAATTTTAAAAGCAGAAAATGCAATGACAAGCCAGCTTGTATAGCTTAACTACATAGAGGTCAAATTATTCTGTGTATAGGATCCACCCAAATCACACTTTCCTGAGGTGAAATGGGCTAGGTAAGTAAAACAGTTTAGAAGAAAAATAACCACACACACACACACAAGTATTTTTATCCCTAAGCCTAGGCTGACAGACCATTATTCCACTTTCTCCTGGGGCACACTGAAAACATTCATAGATTCAGAGTACTCAGAGGCCAGACAGGGGCTGTGCAATTCTCCAGCGCCCACCCGCCTCTCTGAGTGCTCCCAATGATTTGGTAACTGAGATGGAATACTGCTTAACTCTTTCAACATCACTGAACCTATTTTGTATTTTTGTAATGCAGTTAGTTTTTTCTTCTCATTCCGATGATGAATTTTTTCCTCTTTAATGTTTTCCTCAATTCCTTGCAGGGGAGGAGTTTTACCAATACATTAGTTGAAATTAGATATGAACTGTTTAGTCTTTGAGGGGACTTTTATTACTATATCACAATATAAATTATTATAAAGAACTTTAACTTAGTGTATGATGAAAAGTGTTAGTTTTCTCCAAGAGTATTTAAAGTCTGGAAGGTATAGTGGGAGTACTGAGTAACGACTTTATGCAGGATGGCAAATAACACAGTTCTTAAAGGAGTAAATGAACAAAATAAATCCATCCTACCTAGGTAGCCAAACATCTCACCTCCCAGTCAGATACTCACATTGTTGAGTTAAAAAAAAAAAAAAAAAAAAATCTCCCTTAACTGGTGTAGCTCAGTAAGTTGGGCCTCATCCCGGAGACTGAAAAATCATTGGTTTGATTCCCATTCAGGGCACACGCCTGGGTTGTGGGTCAGGTCCCCAGCAGGGGGTCAACAAGAGACAACCACACACTGATATTTCTTTCCCTCTCTTTCTCCCTTCCCCTCTCGCTAAAAATAAATAAATAGAATCTTTATTAAAAAAAAAAAAAAAATTAAGTTGCAGCCCAAGTGAGAATATTTACCTAGCAGCATCCTGGTTGGGTTCATCTTTTACTTAAGAAACTACATTAATTAAACTCTAATTGCTAACTCTACACAAAACTATCAACAATAAAATCTGAAAGGTAACATGAGTGCTTCATTAATGATTTTAAATTAAGAAAAAAAAAAGAAAAAATTTCCAAGTGTTGGCTAAATGATCTCAGTTGGGCCAAAATAGTTATTCATGCATTTAACAAAGAGTTCCTGAGTATCTA